>PPLQ03000019.1:0-182647 GCA_003707835.3 Suhomyces emberorum
GTTGTTGTTGTTGTTGTTGTTGTTGTTGTTGTTGTTGTTGTTGTTGTTGTTGTTGCTGCTGCTGCTGCTGCTGCTGAAGTATCCTTTGTGCCTGTTGCTGTACTTGTTGAATTTGACTAACTTGAGCAGGAGGTTGTGCTCTTTGTTGGCCAACTTGGCCAGCAATAGGTCTCTGCTGCTGCCCCAAGTTTTGCATCGAAGGAGAAGACACGGCATTCACTTTCTGTTGCATTTGCTGCTGTTGGTTCATGAACTGTTGTTGGTTTTGAGAAGACAGAGCCGAAACATTCAGTGCTGGGGTGGAAGCCAATGCATTAGACTCTCCTGTAGTATTTGCATTGTTACCTTTAACTTGTTGCATGAGCTGATTTCTCATAATAATTCCAACTCTTTGAAATTGAGCAAACTTTGCTTTCCATTCATTGATTTCTCTATCAATAGTGGCCAGCTGCTCAGGAGTCACATTGCCCTTTTTACTTTGCTGTAAGATCTGAATCTTTCTACCAACCTCCTGAAGTCTTTGTTTGACCTGGTTGAACCTTTCAACGGTCACTGCATTTGGAGGAATTGAAGGAGCATTAGTATTGGGTTGTCCAGCTTGTCCAGTGGTTCTCATTTGCTGTTGCTGGTGAAATTGTTGCTGGGCTTGCTGTTGTGTTTGCTGTTGTACTTGTTGTTGTACTTGTTGTTGTTGAACCGGTTGCTGAACTTTTGGAGTAACCAGCTGTTGCATCATTGGCGATTGTCTCATTTGCATCACAGGAGATTGTCTCTGCATCACAGGAGACTGGCCTACCTGGAGTCCCGGCGAGCCCATAATAGGAGTAGCATGAGTCGAAGGTTGACGGCTGGTTTGGGGGAGATTATTGGGCATAGGTGACTGCACATTGGTAGGAGTACGTTGGTAAGTTTGTTGATTCGATAAAGCAGGAGAATTGGAATTCACGCCCAAATTATTCTGAGCCTGCTGTTGGTTTTGCTGCTGCTGATTTTGCTGCTGCTGATTTTGCTGCTGTTGCAGCTGCAGTTGTTGTTGTTGTTGTTGTTGTTGTTGTTGTTGTTGTTGTTGTTGCTGCTGCATTCTCGACCGTTGTTGAGCCTGATAATTGAGCAAAATTTGCCTAATATTTTCGGCCTTGGTATAATGTTGTTGTTGCTTCACTGGATCATCTGTCGATGATTTGGCCAAAGCAACCTCATTTTTCAATGCCAGAACTAGATGGGGCACTTGACTCGGATGGATATTGATTTGTCGTTGACCTTGTTGTGGCCTGTTGATACCATTGTTACCACCAAGGTTGGATTGCATCAGACCCTGATTATTGTTCATCCCGTTACCACTACCCTGGAGGTTGTGTTGATTGGGTAGATTGTTCATATTTCAGATATCAAATTCAGTCAATAGACAACAGTGATGGGGTTTTGGTATTAATAGGTGAAAGTGTCGACATCACGTGGAATGTCAATCACGTGACACACATGACATTATATTGGAAGACATTCAATAGAATGAGTTTTAGACCTTTGATTTGACGTACATCGACCTAATCCACATACGAATATTTTCTGGGGTCAAGATTATATTGCCGGAAAGCTTTGCCCTTAATAGGAACTTTTCGAGTGTGGTCGTAGTTTATGCTCCTCTATCAACATTTGAGGAGCGAAAATTTAGATTCCATTAGTATTCTGGGATCGAAATTTACCATCTTCCTGCAACAATCGTTGGGAAATTTGCTTCATGAAGGCACTATGGTCTACAATAATTATACTCTATGCAACTTGTTTTATTAATTAATTATTAGGATATGTGGATTAAACGGAGTTGGAAACAACTTCTTCTGGTTGTTCGTTTTCGATCTTCTCTGCAGATTCGTCACTATCGACGCTATTGGCAGCAGCGGCTTCCTTTTTGGCCTTGTCAGCAGCCAATTGCTTGAAGTAAGCAGCGTATCCGAAACGGGACTTGGCTCTGAATCTTGGACCAAACTTCTCGAAAACAAATGGAACTGGAACCATGGCAAGAGCAATGAATGCAAATAATGAGGTGGCCCAGTCAATATGCAATCTCTTGTACATTTGAACAGTGAACAATGGGAAGACGGAGGCCATGACATAACGTAAAAGGTTGTTAGCAGCCATGGCAGAGGCAACAGACATTGGTGGGAAAGCCATGGAGAAATACAACAACACAGACAAGAAAACCAAGATTAAACCAAAACCGAATGGGAAACCAGCAGCAGTTGGAGCCATCCAATGGACATCTTCTCTACCGGTCCATCCCAACCAGAAAAGGGAGATAGGCAAACAAACAGCACCAATCTTACCAATCAACAACTTCTTCTCAGGTGGATCCCAGACAACATTACCATTTTCATCGAAGTTACCTCTTGTTCCATCTGGGTTCTTCTTGAAGAAGTAAACCTTATCCATGATAACATAGAAGACAACACCAGAGATCAAACCCAATCCGACACCAATGAATGGAAGACCAGAAACACCTTGTTTCATGTGGTAGACACCAACGAAGATGATTGGGAAGGCTTCGAAAAATCCAAACAAAACTGCGAAAACAAAAGCAATATAGGTGGACATGACTAACACAATTGGTTCAGTGAACAACATTTCCAAAGGACGAAGCAAAACGTACTTAGCCATAGCCTTGGCGTATTCCTTGGTCATTGGAGGTTTGACCACGGTGATACCTCTCTTCTTGGCACGTTTCTTCAAGATGGTTGGCTTATAAGTTTCTGGAGTGATAATCACGAAAGGCAAGATAGCACCAGAGAACATAAGGAAAACCCAAGCGGCAGCCCACTTCCAGCCCTTGTATTGGGCAGCAAAGTTACCAATGATTGGACCAATGACTGGACCCAAGAAAGGAGCCAAACAGAAAATGGCGATGGCGAAGGACATGTCAGATGGGGAGTTAGCCCAAAGATCGGAAACGGTACCACCTGCAACAGAAAGAGCAGGACTGCAGAAGTAACCAGTGAAGAATCTGAGAACCAAGATGGTTCTGATGTTCTTGGCCAATCCGACACCCATGGTGAAAAGCATACCGACTGGAAGGGAGACGATGTAAATGTATCTACGACCAACCAATTCGGATAAAGGAGAGGTCATGAGGGGACCGAATGCCAAACCCAAGATGTAGAAGGTCAAACCAGAAATGACCAATTCTTGAGATGCACCGAATTCATGTTCCAATTGTGGAGCACCAGAGACATAAAGGGAAGAACCCAAGGAACATGTCAAACAGACAATGGCCACGATGAAGGTGATGGCCCATTTTTTCCAGGTGGCCCAGTTTTGAGGGTTTGCAGGATCATCGGGACTGTCCCAGTCCAAGGCTGAAGCTTCGATGGTTTTTTCACCGTGCTCAGATGCAATACGAGAAGGCTGGCGATGCACTTCCTTGAGGACCATTTCTGCCGCATCGGCTTCCAATGATCTATGCGACTGGATTCTTTCCACTGTGTAACGACGGTTCAATTCGTTTTCTTCATCCACTTCGTTGTCCAAGATATATGGCTGTGGGTCGTGTACACTGGTGCCAGCACTTGGGGCATCTCTGAATTTGTAAGAAGGAGCACCATTGATGGTGGTGGCGTCCTCTACGGTGGAGGCAGCGTCTGCATGAATGTGGGAGTTGTGTTCGGATTGGACGTCGTGGACGGAATGGGATGGGTAGTCCTCTAAGTCGGTTTGGGCCTCTTCGGCAGTTTCATAAGCGGACAAGTTTGCTGAGGAATATGACTGTCTATGGTTATCTGTAGGTTGATTAGCTTGGGCAGCAGCACGAAGTTGCTGCTCCTCTTGTTTGGAAGCTCCAAATACTCCCATGATATGCTGTTATTGAAGCAATAAAACAGGGAGTCCGCTGGACTATATATAGCCGGCCCCTACTCGGAATTAGCAACAGGGCATCACCTACACTAGAGGCTTTCCTCCTGCACACAGCCTCACATCCTCGGCATATTCATATTGTGCAAACAAATGTCATGCAATTGTATGCGAGAATAGGCAATTTTTTCACACCTGCGAGTTTTGCCGAGACCCATGCACGGAAGCCGGTGGCTGCATATGTTGAGACAGATGACCAGTAACATTCTTTGCCGAGCTCACACACCTGGCCGGCTTCCCCACCGCCACCTACCGGCCTCTACTTCCAGGGTGCGGAGGGTCCACGTCAATGTGTCAGCCGAATGGAGATAAACCTTCTTTTCGGTCACGTGACCGAGGTGACAATCTTGCATAATGTCGGCACCCACAGCAACTCCGTGGCCGTTGCGCCTCTAATAGGGTCTTCAGCCGACGCACGTTTCAACCCAACAATAGTCACAACAACCACGGACAAGTTGTCAACAAATGCCTGGAAGCGTCGAAAATCGAAAAACCACCTACCCGGGAGGACGGCATGATTGTGAATGTCTGGCCATCCAGACCAGGTATTGCCACCAATGCCACCGTCGCTCCCGGTTTAGCTTATGACCACCACACCGGGCCGTTGGTGTGGTCCAAATGAGTGTTCTATTAAATATGCACAGATAGGCTTTTTGACGCAACTCTGGGCGGCGTCGTGCGCGCGCCCACTACATCCAACAAGTGCGCCGCCCGCAACCTGCGTTAAGGCTTTTCACTTTGAGGGTGTGTCAAGTGCAGGTTTAACCTGATGGCCTTAAAATCACCTTAAACCGACACATTCGCTGTTTTAATTTTGGATCGAACCGTACCACCACGGCTACCGTCATGGAATCTGGCCAAGCATGCATGCGATGGTCATCGATTGGCGCTAGCTCAACCTCAGCTGCGGGGCCCCAGTCCCCCCGGAGGCCCCTGGATTGCTATGGTCTGTCTTCCCCACCCCAAACTCCGCAAATTCACCTTCAATGTCAACTCCTACAATCGGAACTGGATTGAACGACTATGAAATTGTGGATTGTATACCGTATTGTGGCATGAAGCATTGTACTGGGGGCCACCTAGATTGTGCTGCGAGAATCACACTAAACCCCGCCATTACTCAATAGATTACCCCGTTTGACGATTCAAAACACCTTGAACATTCGAATCAGCCTTGATATCCACCCCGGCATCCCCGTCCTACCCCAACTGCATCATTCGTAGATTGAACAGTTTATTTTTCTGCGGTTTCCACAAATTTTCACCTGCAAGGTGAAAATGTTTCCCACCGAAAGTGCATCTACAGTGGGAATTGTGCTGTTCCCGTTCACGGATGCCATCGCATGCAGGCCCCCGGCATCTGGTCCATACGCAGGCACCGGCTTGCGAACCACCGTAGTTATTCAACATCTCTGCTTCATGTGAAATCAGACGCGATGTACCAGGGTACAGAGGCACTTTGGTTATGATTCAGGTGAAACAGTTCCCCTCCCAGGATGATGGCTGAGGTTCTAGACACCAGAGGTCCAGATATTCCACCTCTAATCTTGTTCATCTGGTTGGTGGTGTTTGTCGATTGGTGGTTGTGGTAGGTGGTGCGTGCGCGGATCAATGCAACAACAGTGTTCTGGACTATGCTGCACTAAATATGTACCTGGCATCACTTGCATACTCGTGTAATTAGACGTGATTGAGGCAACCAATACGGTCGAACATCCTCGGTTGTAGACCTGTACTAGTAGCTATACATCCATTAGGTTCCCCACGCATGCGGGCTAAGTGTCCTTAGGAGTATTGTAGCTGGTTATCCCTTGATGCTGCACCAACATTGCATACGCAGCTCCCCAGGCTTATGGGCAAGCCATCAGTACAATTTGCGCTTTACTACCCTACAAGTGAACTACTAGCCGCATTATTGATCAGTTGGTGGCCACACGCCAACCTATTGCCGGCGAAGGTGTGACATGGTTATGAAGTACATGAACTAAACCAACGGGCTTACATTTGGCTCGATTGGGAACTGACCTGCATTGTGCGATGGCCTCCTGCGCGGAATTGTCAGCATTAGCTATACAAAACCCTTGGTCCTCGGGTTGAATCAGAAAATATCGGCTATCTCGTGGCAACTTCTGGTACCATCGGTTACTTCAATCGGGCCTGCAACCAAAAGTTTTCTACGGGTTTCCGAGCACCAGCTCCGGTGGCGAAGTCTTTTCACTCATTGCCTTGTCAATTACCTGACAAATGGCCCGAATAGTGGGTAGATGACGAATTCTTGTTTACGGCCAACGGCTTTCAACGGCATTTCGAAGGTGTTGACTCAGATAAGCCCCGAATTTTCAGTCTGCAATGATTTTCACAGCCCCAGCGTCAAATGGTTTGGGTTTGAAGGTTATTTTGAGAAATTACAGTGTAATTAATGATATTTTCCCACCCTAATTATCATTACACAGTGGGAATTGTATGTAGCTTGCAAAAATTTTGAGAACAACCGTTACTGTGAAGTGTGATAAATCTGAGAGGGATGACTACATCATTTTTAGATTTAAGTTTCTTTGTGCATATTGGCACATATCAAAGTTCAGCCACCTAAACATGCTTTTGGAAGCAAGTTTTCCCCTGTTACAACTAAATCGTAAATTATACATGATCAAATATAATTCTTAATATTTGGTTAAATTTTGCATGAGGGAAATTGTTAGGCTTTTCGTGTTTGAATTGCCACCTTCAGCTTGTCCAAACTATGAACAAATTCGTCTCCAATAATCTGAATATTGCTTAATGTAACTACGATATCCCAAATCTTTGAGATTTCTCTCCTTTCATGACATTACTTCTATGTATCTTCATTTCGTGATCCCAATGAATCCAATCTAATCTTTATCATGCCTTGCTGGCCTGGTCCATCCGTAGTATGTTTTGGCACGTATATATCCAAAACTGACATTGCACCCAAATATCACTACCATGAAAGCGAACACCACCGTGAAAAATTTGAATCCCAAGGGTTCAACTAACGAATTAATCAATATTCCGATAGTTTCTGCACTTATAGAAGATGTATTACCTCGCTGGGTAGGATCTTGATTCATGCACTTGTGCCAGTAATTGCATTGCCTTTCTAAAGCCGGAACTATAGTCTCAGGCATACAATTATTCTCATAATACGATCTTCTGCAGCTTTCGATTTCGACTTCAAGATGGCGTGCCTGCTGAGAAACTTTGAACATCACATCCAGTCTAATTGACTGAACAGAAGTAAGGATAAGATAACCAATGTAGGCGGAGACCGCAGTATTGATGGCCACTTGAAGATAGGATGATAATAAGTAGGGAACATGGGCCAGAGGACGAGATAACAGTGACCAAGGTTGTGGAAGCGCAACCATATCACCATGTGGATGATTATTGTGATATGCATTATGTTCATAAGTACTCAATTGATGACTTCTGTCATATCTCCTCTCTAAATCTGAATTTCTGAAAACAGCCAAGGGATTCGATGAGGACAATGACCTGGTTTTATTTATGATATTGAGCTCTCTATCATTGCTCTCTGGAGCTGGAGGGTTTTTGTAGGTCTGTACGTCGTCTTTCGAGTTACCATCATTACTATTATTGTTATTATTGTAGTAGTGGTGGTGATGGACAACAGGAAATAAGGGGGTCCTTCCATATTGCAAGCCCATAGATTTGCCTAACTGATAACTGGCACTCATCGCATTATCATGAATTGAATTGACATGTTCGTAATCTCCACTAGCATTATTATAAACATATTCTTCATTGTCTTTCTCAAAAAATCCATTAACATTTGCGCTCGGGGTGAATGAGCTGACATTTTGTGCTCTGTGACGAATCTGTGACGACCCAAGGGTGTATTCGTGATCAAAAGACCGTTCTGAAGATCTTAAGGCAGCTGAACTGCTCAATCCTCCAAATCCACCGGGACTTCCAAAACCTCCTGAAACCTGTTCAGATGTGAATTTGAGTTGATTCTTTGGATTTATGCTATGAGATCTTGAAAAGGATGTCTCCAGTTCCACGGGATCGGTTTTATCTTCTTGGTTTGAATGGTTCTTGTTGGGTCTCATGGCTAACTGTGCACCTAACAGGGTGGGAGAAAGCAAGCTGACCACCAAACTTCTCTCTGTAACCTGATCCTGAATATTGTATTCGAGGTCATCCTCTGGGAATTGATTTTCACCTGCTCCTTCATTTGCATGGTGCTGTATGTGGTGATCTTGTTCTGTGAAATGGTATTCGTTTGGATCGTCAATATCCATCAAGTCATCTTCGTCATCACTCACGAGATCAACAAAATTGTTAGTACCTATTGAGTGAGCTCTAGGACTATCAGAGATAGATAGCGACTTCAAGAAGCTTCCATCTATGTCACTTGTAAGAAACGCCATCAGTGTTGGTAGGATAAGACACGCGATGCGCACGACTGTTCTTTGAGTTGCATGGTGGGGCGAAATGAAGTGCAAAAGTGCGAAGAGCGAAGAGCGAAGAGCGAAGACCTTTCACATAAAACCCCACTGAACTATAATAAGTATCGGTGAGAACCACGATAAAATATGGGATCAAAAAAGAAAAAGGCTGAAAAGCGCAAGGACTTTGTGAAGCCCAAGCTTAAGGTGGGTAAAACCGCAGCAAAGCCAGATAATCATACTGATACTTCGTTTGTGGCCAAGTCCATTCATTTACCTAACCAATCGTTAGCAAAGAAATCGAGTGGGCAAAATGAAAAAGCCGAAGTTGATTTGACTCATCACCTCTCTTTGACCAAGCATCACTCCAATACCACTAGAAAGGAGGTTTTGGGCTACATTCAGCTGCATCTTCCTTCAAACCCATCAATGTACAAAAACATTCTCAGTGCCATAATACCGTTGATTTTAGATCAATCCTCCGGTGTCAGAACTGCATTGGTGAGTTTACTCAATGCGTGCGCCGAGAAGCAGCCTGGTCTTTTGGATCTCCATTTGAAGAGCATTGTGTTATTTACCTATTCAGCCATGACCCACATCCTGCCAGAGATCAGGAACGATTCTACAAAATTCCTCAACATATTGGTCGAAAAGGCAGGCCAATCATTGGCTCGTTCATATTTCATTAAGACAATAAAGAACTTTTTTGGACTTTTAGCATGGACTTTAACTGAAGATAAAAAAGCTCATTCCTTGGCAATCACCACCAGTCTGTCTCTTGGGGGGTCCACTAAAAAGGCTAGAATATTCCATTTGATTGTACTTAGGAAGTTTATGGAAGTCTCGCTATTTGAAGCTGAAATACTGGCTAACAGCTTGGAAAACATCATTGCAAGTCATCCTCAAGCATTCAAATACCTTACGCCTAGTGCCCCTCAACCGTACTCACCATTGAATCTTTTTACAAGTACAATTCCAAGACTGAGAATGGAAGGTAATAACTCTTCCTCTTCGGGAATTGATGATGGTACATTTTCACTCAAGGATTTAGATTCGATATCTTCTGAAGATTTAGTGACTAGAAGGAAAGTCATGAGGGATGTCTTTATAAATCCTTCAAGAAAGAGCTTAAAAACCTTGGTCAAGGAGGGAGGTGAGGTTGGTAGAGAGGCCAATTCTTGCTTGGTTGTGTTGGAAAAATTAGAGTCGCTGGAATCTGAAGAAGCAGCTGAATAAAATTTTGCATTGTAAATTAGAAATATCACATCAACTTTCTGAACTTGTTTATCAAGCATATTTGTAAAGTAAATACCCTCATAATATTTTTAGATTGAACAATTTTTGAAAAATGTACTTTTGTGAAATTTTTAATAAATAGAAAAGACGCCATTTATGACCAGTTTCTACACCGAAAATGGCACATAGGTCTTCTATTTTTTTTCCGAGAGAAGTTATGATTGATTTACAGATAACGTATGAAAACCAATAATCAAAGCTTATGTGGGCTCACCAAACCTAAAACAATTAGTGGGAGACTCCAAAAATCAGGTTTGTTAGTACAATGATTCGTACCACGTACACTCATTATTGATTAAAGTTAATATCCATGAATTGTAATTATCCACGTAAGATGCGTAATAGAAGATCAGAATTCCTCTGCAAGTGAATAGTAGTCTTCGTTAGGTAGTGTTTAACTTCAACAAAGCCGCCTGCGTAGCGTAATGGTTAACGCGTTTGACTTCTAATCAAAAGATTCCGGGTTCGACTCCCGGCGTGGGTTCTTTGGCGGTTTTAGCTCAGTTGGGAGAGCGTCAGACTGAAGAGATTCAGTCACAGTTAATCTGAAGGTCCTGTGTTCGATCCACAGAAATCGCATTTTTTTTTCAATATTGAGTATATTAGGAGTGCAGATAACGTTGTACTTGAGGTTGCAATTTAGCTCACACATTTTCCTTCACAAGACCATGTACTCTTTACGTCATTCGTTCATTAGACCAATCCAGTCAAGTTTTTATGTTGCTAGAGCCACAAGGATCCAATTGGGATCAAGAAACTTTACGTGCGGCTCGATTCTTTTCAAGAAAAAACCTAAAAAGGCTGCAGCAGTAGAAGTGGAAGAAGTTGTCCAAGAACCGGGTGACTTGATTGACTTTGAAGATGCTACCGAAAAATTCAAACAAGTCATCGAGAAGTTCACCAAGGTAGCCAATGAAAGCAAGATGGGCAAGTCAAACCCAAGAATATTCGATAAATTGATGGTGAAAGTCCACGATGAAGAACTCCCATACACTTCAGTTGCTCAAACTTCAGTCAAAGGTAGAAACTTTATCGTCACATTATTTGACCCTTCCAGCGCAAAGCATGTTATCAACACAATTTTGGGTTCCGGATTGAACATGAACGCTCAAGTAGATCCAAGTAACAAATACACCTTGAAGGTGCCTTTACCTCCGGTCAACACCGAGACCAAGAAAGAAAGTGTCAAACAATTGAAAGAGATTTACGAGAAAATGAAGAATGGATCCAGCAAGGGAAGCTTAGCATCTATCAGATCAGATGTTAAGCATAAGTTTGCCAAGCATGTTAAGAAACAAAAGAGTGATACAGAAAACAAGGTATTACAGGATTTCGAAAAATTACACAAGACTTACACTGATAAGCTTACTGAAACCTTTAAAGCTGCAGAAACTGCTATCCTCAAGTAATGCTATTAATTCAAAAATATTTTTTAAAGTCCAAACCCTAAAATAATCAAAAACTAACTCCGCTACCAATGAATAATCTTTTGTAGTGTTTCTCGCACCATTTAATAACCTTTAAGCTGTGTCCGATTAGATCCTTGGATGCTACCCCTTCTGTACATAAACAATAAAATTCAAAACTGTCATCGGAAAGCATGAAGCCTGTAACGTTTTTCCACCTAGTATAAGTCAATTTTTTGTTCGTGAACGGGGTTAGCTTTGATCCTCCTGAAGCTCGGAAGATTTTACTCACTCTAGTATTTCTTAGAACAGAGTAAAAGTAAACCAATTGCAAGCAAGTGTTCTTGCTTCTTTCCCCATTAAAATGGATCATGTCACTCATGATGTACTGATTAGACTTGTTCAATTTGTAAATGAAATGCTTTATAACGGGGACTTGTATATCATGAAGAATGGAAAGTCTGGTGGATAAAAGGAGTTCTTTATGTAGTTTTAATTTGAATGATTCGAATTTCAACAACTTTCGAATAATGTAGTTTGATATCTCTTGCATTTCAAAAAATGAGTTTTTGTTTCCGCTTATGAGCGTTATTGTAATTGGTGGACAAGATGTACGAGAACCAGTTCCCATAAAATCATCTAGATCAAACCTTCGTACAAAAACATAAAGAAACCCATTTGCATTGAAATTTGGCATGCAAATGGGCATCCATAAAACTCCCTCCCCAACATCACGCTCATGTGATTCAGTCGAATCTATCATGGAAAATAAAAGGGACAAGTCTTCATTGGAAAGACTGTGATTTTTCGGCTTCAAAGAGCTCAAAATTTTATTTGATACTGTAAGATAAGCGAAAAGTAGATCTTCACCAATAAACTTTTCTTCCTCATCTTTAATTATACCAAATAATGTAGAAAGCTTATCAGAGTCTTTCAGAGGAGCTTTCAACTTCTTAGATGCTAGCAAAATATTATTAAGTTGGGTTCTGGTTGTATTAGTGATTTTGATGTTCTGCAAGGAAGATCCCAATAATTGACTTATGAAGTGATCAAAACCTAGATACTCTTCATCATATGGCAGAAGACCATATGTCAATTGCATGCACAAACAATCAAGATTATGGAAATCAAGAGGAGTTAATACCTTCCTTAAGTCATAGTTCATTCTATTGTGGAAGTTCTTTTCCAAAGTAGGTTTTGAGAGAATTGATAGAAGATAGTTGTATAAGGTTTCAAGTTGATGAATGAGAATGTAATCATCCTCATGATTTCCCCACGATGCCATTGTTTCGTAGCCAATTTTTGTGATTGCAACAAGAATAATCTCGTTTCTATTGAGAGCAACTATTTTGAGATCATCTCCCAATGAGATAGATTGAATTTCTTCCGCCATGTTTTCTTCAAATGTGGATATGATTGTGGTGATTATACCCATATAACCTATAATAATATCATCTGACCCATTCATAGAATAAATCGGCTTTCCTGCAGATGATAATATGAAAAATTGCTTTAACTTGCTGTGGAAAAGATCCACATTATCCCCTTTGTCTATTTTAATGTATTTTTCGTAGAAGATGTTTTGGGAATTTGTTGTGGACAGTATGTCAGATGTGTTGGTAATGGAGGAGTCCATTTCATCTAGAATAACCACCTCAGACTCCTTTTTACTGGTTATGTCATCATCTGGTTGGAAAATATCTAATTCTAAGAAACTCAATGGTTTCGACTCGCCCTCTTTGTTTTCTTGCTTAATCAAGTCATTGAGTAATGTATGCAATTCTTCTTCATCCTGGGTGTGGGAGAATTCATTGATTTCATCTGCATTTTCGTCAGTGCTGTATCCACTAGCCGCAGAGTTGTAAGGATGCAGATTGGTGGAAAGCAATCCGTTCCCCATGTCCATTGAACCGTTACCCACATTTTCGAAGTTAATGGCGGTAGTTGGCTGTGAAAGCAAGTTTGTTGTACTGGATGTCACCAATGTTTCCAGTATATATGGACTGGGGGCACGAGGAAGAAGAAGTCTGAAATTTGAAGTCACTCTTCTTAAAGGAACTCGCTCGTCACTGATAGTGACAGTGTCATCTTGAGTGGAGAGATTTGTTCCAAACTTGGGTATTGGTGGAGCAGAATCGATAGAGGGATTAGTTCCATTTGAATTAGAGCCCGTATGGGAAGTTTCTCTGTCATCAGAAGACATATACGACACCCAGCTCTAAACCTTATCTGTGGTATTTACCTGTACGTCACTTTGCTAAATATCTGATCACGTGACACAATATCAACTACATGAATAAGTTTCATTAGTGTCCTGGTGACAACTGTGTATATTCGGGTTGTTTAGCGGAATTCATGTTAGGTATGTCCAAACGTCCGATATTTCAGTCACAAACAGTTTTCTCTGTAATTTTTGGTGGATTTAGCGTATTTTATCTCGGTGAGCTATCTATTCATCTAAACCAGCAATGCATAATTTATTAAGCACCGGAGAAACCCATTGACTACAAGCACTTATATGTTGATTTGTATTTCTTAATAATTTACTTGGTGTATAAACAATCAGACCTCCAAAAAAGACGAAATCGAAGTGCGCTTTTTCAAAAATCCATCATGGTGGGCAAATGGCATAATCTGGGACACTACCGAGGATTGGATCGATATTTAAAACATTTCCCCGGAATCACATAATGGACCTGAAAAGCCACTGCAAGCTTCAATTGATTGCTGAGCGTTGAACTGGTTATTATGGAATTAAAAGCTTGGTGCAATTCTAGGCAACTTACAAAAACTTGTACCAAATGATGAAAACGAAGATCAACCCCACACCGACAATAGGGATATATTGTCTAATCATGGCTTCCAAGTTGATTCTTTGTGCTCTTTTTCTGTATTTGAGCGAGTCGCTTTTTAAACTGGATGATAAATCACTCATTTTGTCCAAGGAATCACCTCTGTATAATAAATCCTCGATGTTCTTGGTCATGACCTTCTTCACATCTGCTAAGTCGTTGTTCAATTTGTCCAAGTTGGATTGGGCTCTTTGATCCTGATATATCTTTTTGGTTTTACCGATGAAATTGTCGAATGAGCTGAATCCGAATGGTCTAGCACTGCTGCTCAATGCATCTTGTCCATGTGAGTGCAAAAATTCTGTTGAAATCTCCTCCAAGTACGAGAACGCCAACTTCCTGGGGTATGACTTCTCACAAATAGTGATGTAGATGATGGAGTTGGCAATTAAGTAATGAATATTGTAGGAACCAGACTCTATGGTAGCTTGTGATTCGGAATTTGGTGTGATACGACTCACAAGAATCTTACACTTCTTTTTTTGATCTAATAATTCTGCATCGTTATTGTCGTCCACCGATCCACACAAGGGAAGCGCTTAATGTTAGTACGAGATCCGATTGATCGATTTGATTACCAACTCCCCATCATTCCTGTAATGATGGAACATAGCCTAGTTATCATCATGGAAATCTCCATGCGGGACCAGGACGCAAATCGGTAGCACTATGCTCCAAAATTACGTGTGATCCAACGTTCTATGAGGGTGCTGAAATTATCGGAAATAATACTTACCATCATAACGGTAAATCAAAGTAGATTGAACCATTGCCTTATAGTGTTACTATTACGTGTAAAAACAAACTGTCGTTAACTAAAGGATCGCGCACGTGACGTCAAATCATAGTGCGGATGATCACAGTTACTAAAATTTTAGTGCTATCTTTGTTTGTGACATCCCCTTAAACGATTTTGAACTAGAATCGTAGAGCCAACTGACTATTACCAATGGACTTGTCGAACTTGTCCTTTGATCTTCCTCCCACGAAGCCTGTTAATCAGGATGCGGTGGAGGATCTCAACCGTGAATTGACTATCGAGTTCAAGAACGCTGCCAAATCGGTAGCCAAGTTATACAATACTTCAGTAACCGGAACAGCATCTCTGGCCACGAAAAAGGCGGACTTTGCAAATGCAGCCAAATCAGTGGCGGCGTTGTATCGTTCAACCCACAACGCGACGCTGTTGCTCCAATACAACGGATATTTAAACTGTTTAGATGACTTGTTGGAGATCATTGCTCAAGACGGTGATGTGGAAAACTGGGCTTTGACCAAGAGGGCAGAGATCACCAATATGAATAAGGAAGACGACAGAATAGAGCCTATAGACAAAATTCTCGATAAACAAACCGAGAAGACAAATGAGAAAACATCAGAAAAACCATCCATTTCAGAACCATTTCAATTTCCTCATGAATTCAAATTTACCTACAATCACGATATGCAACCCAAACATCCAATATTACCCGGTATTGCTCCTTTGTCTGTTGAACACCCCCATTATCGACCTCCGCGGAGAAACTTGAAGGATTCGACACTGTCGCCCCTGAAATCAGTCACCAGTTCTGACGACGAAAGAGACGACCAGGTCATCTTGAAGAAGTTGAAGCGCGAGGGAGTAAAGAAGAAATGGAAGAAAACTTCTTCCGACAAGGAAAGAGGAAATGAACATGACATTTTGTGAAATCGTTTCTTTTCATCTGAATCTATTGCATTACAAATCTTTTGATTTCCACCAGCTGTGCTGGATCGCATCCTTTTACATCTGCATCAGTTTATTTCGTAAGTTTATTATATAGGTTAGGTATACATCTATTTGGGCAATCTGTAGTCATGAAGCAATCTACTGAAACAACCATTCTATTTATTCGGTTATTGGAAAGCCACCACATCATTTACAAGGTAGTATAATGCTAAATTTTGATTCAAATTAACGAATTTGTTTAGTAGGCAAACAAACCGTCCTCATTATCGCCATATTCGTCATAATCTCCTTCATCAAACTCACTATCACTATCATCTTCAGAATCAGATTCCAGTGATTCCTCAATCATGGATTCTCCTTCAACCAATCCTTCCAAAGTAAAGCATAATATGTTTTCATTCTTGGCTTGAGTACCCTTAGTAACCTCGTGAGTTGATTCCACATTACAGTTAGTAAGTCTGGTTTTGGAGCGTAATATCACATCATGACCTATTATACAGTTTTCTAATTGAACATCATCTTCAATGACCACATTATCAAAGATCAAAGAACCGGTTAACTTGACTCTTTTACCAATGGTACAGTTCTTTCCAACCACGGTTCTTTTAACATTGGTCTTTTCACCCAAGACGGTTTTATCACCAATCAAAGAGTCGATACCCACATTTGCTGCCAACTTTTCCTTGCTCTGTGCTCCTTGTTGTGCTTTGGCAATTGCTTGCAACTTCATGAAATAACGGTTTGCCTCCATCAATACAGGAACATTATTTGCTCTGAAGAATGTAGCTTGATGGGGTATTATCAAAAATCCTAAGGTTTCTTTACTTTCTGAGTGTTTCCAAGATCTTCTGGCCAAATCACGGATGATTTTGGTGATGGATCTATGTTGGAAGTAGGATTCAGTAAACTTGTCGGAGTTGTCATCAAAAATCTTGAAGATTTTATTGGAGCCAAAGAAGATACCACTGTTCAAAAGCTTGGTACTAATGGTGGCTTTAGGATATCTCCAGCACATTTGAGTTCTAATCAGTAATGCTTGGTGAAAGTCGGTGTCATCCTTGGAATAAATATCAAGAAGGTTGTTTCTTCCGTCGGGTAATTCGGCGTATACAGTGTAGTTTTTGGCGAAGATCTTGGATTTTTTATCTTCGATTTCCAACTGGTTGCGGAAGTGTACCAATAACCCGATATCTGCCTCGTCCTTGTTTCTATAAGCCTCAATCAACACTTGAGGTGGCAAGTTTGTTATCAAATCACACGGCAACAACACAAAGTTTGCATGCAGCTTCAACACGTTGCTCTTGTGCAAAGAATAGAGGATTTCACCACTATTCTCACTAGTTGATTCGAAGATGTTGATGATGGTGACGTTGTCATTTTGGCCTGCCATTCCTTCCTCGTTGCTCTTGGCCCTTTGCAAGGCCAATCTGTCTTTGTAGGAGGAAACTGCAGCTTCAATGGCGTCTTTGGAGTCTGAATCAGTCACGATGGTCACCAAAGGGAAAAACGCCTTATCACACCACTCAAGGACGTATTCGATCATGGGCTTGTTGGCAATGGGCAACAAAGCCTTGGGCAATCCGGAGGATCTGGTGTGGGAGAAGGGACTCAAGGCCTTACCTTTCCCACATAGTAAAACAGCATGGAACTCCATTTTGGCTAGGGATTCAACACCATAAAATTTTAGTGAAATGAGCTGAAAATGCATTTGTTAGTCACGTGATACGTTATCACATGACACAAAATCACTAGAAAGTTCGCGCCGACAACCTTTTGCCACTTCTACTATAAACTACCAACCATCAACTACAAACACCAAGCCATGAGTGCAGAAGAAGATCCCCTTTTGGCTGCCTTAAACTCCGAAGAGCCTGCGGCACCTGCTCAGCCCATTGATGTGGAAAGAGACAGAGCATTGAGCAAATTCAAGGAAAAATTGATCGAGCATAGAAAATGGGACTCTCGTTTGAAGGAGCTCCGTCTCAGCATACGAGACTTGGAAAAGGATTACGAAAAGACAGAAAATGACATCAAGGCGCTCCAATCAGTGGGCCAGATCATCGGAGAAGTGTTGAAGCAATTGGATGACGAACGATTCATAGTGAAGGCATCCAGTGGGCCTCGTTATATTGTGGGATGCAGAAACACTATCAAGAAAGAGAGTTTGAAGAACGGAGTCAGAGTGTCGTTGGACATGACCACATTAACAATCATGAGAATCCTTCCCAGAGAAGTCGATCCATTGGTTTACAATATGACCACGTTCGAGCCAGGAGAGATATCATTCACTGGTATTGGTGGTTTGACGGAACAAATCAGAGAGTTGCGTGAGGTGATCGAATTGCCCTTGAAAAACCCTGAATTGTTCACCAGAGTCGGCATCAAGCCTCCCAAGGGTGTGTTACTTTATGGTCCACCAGGTACCGGTAAGACCTTGCTTGCCAAGGCCGTGGCTGCCACTATTGGTGCCAATTTCATTTTCTCGCCAGCATCTGCTATTGTGGACAAATACATCGGTGAGTCTGCCAGATTGATCAGAGAAATGTTCGCATATGCCAAGGAACACGCACCATGTATCATTTTCATGGATGAAGTTGATGCTATAGGTGGCCGTAGATTCAGTGAAGGTACATCTGCTGATAGAGAAATTCAAAGAACATTAATGGAATTGTTGAACCAAATGGATGGTTTCGATACATTAGGACAAACAAAGGTCATCATGGCCACCAATAGACCAGATACCTTAGACCCTGCCTTGTTAAGAGCTGGTAGATTGGACAGAAAGATCGAAATTGGTTTACCCAACGAAGCCGGAAGATTAGAAATCTTCAAAATTCATACCTCTAAGGTTGCTAAGCAAGGTGACTTTGATTTCGAAGCCGCAGTTAAAATGAGTGATGGATTCAATGGTGCTGATATTAGAAATGTGGTTACTGAAGCAGGTTTCTTCGCCATTAGAGACGAGAGAGATTACATTGTTCAAAATGATATCATGAAAGCGGTAAGAAAGGTCGCAGATGTGAAGAAGTTGGAAGGAAAGTTGGACTACGAAAAGTTATAGATCTAATTTACCAGTGAACGTATGTACATGACTCTTTACTAAATACACAACTTTAGCGTTAAGCTTGTTTAGATTCCTCTATGTTTTTCAAAGTCTTTTGAAAGTCAGGAACAGTAGATTTTGACAATGCTTCTAAGTGAGTAAGCATGGCAGGGTTGTCAATCTTTGCAATATGCTCGGCCATTTTAGAACCGATGAAATCTTCAATTTCTGGAGATAATTTGGTGTAAGTTTTCTTTGGCTTGTTGGCGTTCTTAGCCAAGTAAATTTTTTGCTCAGCTGACAATGGCATATCTGGAGCCTTAAGTCTTCTAGCTTGCAATTCAGAGAGAACTCTCTTCTTGTATTTGGAGTGAGGGTTTCTCAATTGAGATAAAGCTTCAGCTGGAATTGGTGACTTGGCGATAGTTTGTAATTCATAAGTTTTTTCAAATACAGCATCACCATCAGTGGACAATTCACCTTCCTCAAGCTTTCCTGGTGGGTTTGGCCATGGTATTTCAATACTTTCATGATGTTTGACGAATCTCTTTGGTAACCACTTCTTGTATCTGTCATCGTAGTATTTTTCTCTCAATAAAAGTTCCTCAGCAACCAAGTAGTTAGTCTTGCCTTGATCATCCTTTTCCTTACCAGCCAATCTGATATGCTTTCTTGGAATGAATTCCGGGAAGTCTATAACATGACTTGTTTGTCCCTCAACCCAGTTAGATTTGTGGAACAATCTTTTGGAGGTAGAGTTGGCCACCACAAAACAGTCGTAGTTTTCAAGATACTTAGTGACAGTACTCACAGTTCCTTTCTTTTCACCTTCAGTTATGTATACTAAATCACCTTCGGTGATACCAATCTCATGCAGGGATTTGATGTCTTTAGTTTTGATCATTGGTGGGGTTTGGACATCGAATGTAGGTAAGGCATATTTAATGGCCTCTCTTTGAAAGTGGTCACGAAGACGACCAGGAAGACTTTCTATGTCTCTGGTTAATCTTTTCTTAGCAGTATTCCAGGACATGTTGGTGTTGAAAGTAAGTCTCAGTCGAAGAAATGAAAAGTTGATAAATTTTTTTGGTGAGCAAACGACCACTTATGGATACACTATAAGTGCATTATATCTATAGAAAAGAGAAAAGAACATCTACTGCATATCATGGTGAAATTTTGACCCGAAGATCTTTCTTGGTAAAACGTTATAGTTTACATACCCAGTTCATATAATTGATTTCTGTGTGTGTATTAATTTAATTTATTTCAGCTGCATACGATTCGCAGCTTCAAATCTCCGTAAGCATTGAGGAATCATATCTTTATAATAAGCCCATTCTGCAAAACACTAACTTCAAGTAGTTTTGGTCACTAATTCTTAATGATATGAAAACAATGAAGAGATTTCTCTTGGCCGAATGTAAAAACTGAAAGCATTTGGAGCTTGAATCGGAAAAGGAAGCTTGGTGAGCGTTTTTTAAAATAGTATCATGTTGGTCTTTCTCTGTAGAATAATTATGAACGAAGTATAGCCACTACAATATTTAAAGTGTACCACGTATGGTATTTCAATCTTATTATAATACAATCTTAATTAGGTATTCCTGACGAATAACTATGGATATGACTGAACAAAACTAGCTTCAATGATTTCCAGAATAGCTGTATACTCAAACCAGTATTTTCCTGGTATACTTGAGTTTGGGCTTGGAGAATAACTATTCAATTATTCAGTACAGATGTTTATGAACTCTTGTTCGTTAATTTCTCCATCCTCATCCAAATCAAACTCATCAATCATGGCCCTTAATTCGTCATCGGTCAAATTTTCTCCCAACTCTTTGGAAACTCTTCTTAAATTTCTCAAGCTAATTTTGCCGGTGTTATCGTCATCAAAAAGCTTGAACGCCCTGCGTATTTCATCGAGAGGATCCCTATTCACAATCTTTTCACCAACTAAAGGTTAGTATTCACACTTTTCAGTTTGATGTCTCTCCGTACGTACCTGCTTGAAAAAAGTTTTCGTAGGTTATAAGATTTCTATCATCGGTATCGTATTCATGTATTATGTCCAAAACTTCTCTCTTGGATAAGTCAAACCCAAGGGCTCTGAAAGCTACCCTCAATTCGTGATAATCCAAACACCCATCGTTATTCATATCAAAAAGCGAGAACGCTTCACGGATTTCTTGCTTCTGTTCATTAAGTAATTCGAGCTTAAGGCTGCCCAATGCCCGCTTGCTGGATCCAGCCCCAGTGCTAGAGACTGATGAATTGTTCTGATGTGACATATTTGTAGAGTATCTCGTATTTAGAGATTGTTGATATTCACACATCGCACACGTGAATGAACCCGGAATTGGCATCAACTTGCGATCCACAGAAGTTAACTTGCCTTCAAAGCAATTCTATGTGATGGGGAGAAAGCTAGATAAATTATATGAAAGCTGGTTTGGATCACATCAATTTTGGGATGTTTTTAAATTGTCAAAGTTTGAAGAACATGGGGTAAGTTATGCGTACATGGGGTACCGGAAGTCCAAATTACACGTGTGGACATTAAAACGCGTAATTCCGATTTCCGTTATTGACATATCACCAGAACCGATCTCCAATTAATGGATAGCTTTAAAATCGGACAAAGAGTCACGGTAAGAGATGAACAAGGGCTAGTAAAGTTCATAGGTGAAACAAAATTTGCACCTGGCGTGTGGTTTGGTGTTGAATTGGACAACGAAAAAGGTAAAAATGATGGATCAGTGAATGACATTCGATACTTTCATTGCACCAATAAAGGAAATTATGGAGTCTTCGTACGACAATCATTAATCAAATTGGCTCCTGTACCACAAAGTTTCTCCGAAAAATCACAGCAGAAAATTAATCAGCCAAATAAAACGGAGCCAAATACTTCCAATGATCACAAAGAAGCTTCGACTCTTCACAGAATTATCGAAAAGCTACAGGATAAGTTGCAAACCACAAAAAATGATATCCAGAGGTACAAGACAGCATTTGAAGTCGAAAAAACTCGTTCAAGTGAACTTGAAAGTCAGCTAGAGATGATTTCTACTGATAAGGATTTCTTAGTTACATCAAAAGAAGAATTGGTTACAAAATTAGCAGAGTTGCAAGCGAAGTATGAAGAACTTAAAGTTGACTTCCAAATTATTACCGAAGAAGCAGAATTGAATAAGCAAATTGAACGAGAAATCAAAAATCAACTTGGTAATGAATCTAGTAATAAAGATGTCCAATTAATACTCCTGAGAAACAAATCATTGGAGGCAGCACTTATAAATTTGCAAAAGTTGAACGAGCAGTCTGAATTAAATTTCAAGCGTGAAATTTTGGCCTTGCAGCAACAAATAGAGAATAATGACTCAACACTCTCTGACTATCCGGTATTATCAAAAAAATTGGAAATTGCCGAAGGAACAATAAGATCGTTACAATCGCAATTGGATTCGGCTTTGGCACTGGAAAAAATGATTGAGCATTTGAATATGGAGAATGAAAAACTCATTACTAAAATCTCTTCTCTTCAAAAGAATGTGGATGAACTTACTGAATTGCATGAGCTTGATAAAAGCTTGGAAGAAAATCAAAAATTCGTCGAAATGGACTTGCGGAAAGACTTGAAAAGTTTACTGGAAGTTATAAAACAGCATCAATCACTAATCAAAGAGCTTGAAAAAAAGAACTCATACTTATCGTCAAAAATAAAGCAGGCAAACAATTCCTCGGAAGAATTAGGTGAAACAGGATATGTAAAAGATGACGAAGGTAGATCAACGGAAATCGAATCATGTAAATTAGAGATCAAAAGATTAGAATCCTTAAGTAATGCAGATACCTTTTCAGCAAAAATTTCCGACAGCTTGTTGATCTCATACAAGGAAAGATTGTCATTGTTATTATCTGGAATTCCAAAAAGCTTAAAAGAGCATTTCAATGTCATATTTTCCATAAAAACGAATTTAGTCTATTGCAAAATTATTGAGGATGCTTTCCTCAAAATTAGTAATAGTTATGTGGGGGAAGAACAAAGGAACATCTTTCATAAGATATGGGGAAATAGAATTCTAAGAGAGTATCTAGATGCTCTTTTAGTATTGGTAGAGATTAATATTGATGATTTCACAATGATCTTATCAGACCTTCAAAATATTGAAGTGTTTTTAAAAAATATCACCAGTGCATTAAAAGAGTCTAATCACACAATTGAGCTGGATTATCAAACGGTTTTAAATTCTTTAATTTGTTCTGTCCCTTTTTCATTAAATGACAATTATATTGGAACTAATTTTCATTTGATAGCATTTTTGCTCAGAACGGTAAACTTCTTTTTCAAATGCAACATTGATTTATTAAGCAATATTCAGAAAGTAAGTTCGATGGATACTTTAAAGAACGATCTTCATTTTGATAACATACAAAACTTTCTCGTAAAGTATGAGACGAAATCTATAGAATTATTGAGCACAATTGAATCTTTTCTGGGTGATTTACAACTAACAGACCCGAATATTGAAGTTTCAGCGTTCTTGAAGGAGCTTGATAACAAAATCGTATCTGCTTTTGACTTATATGAAGAATTAAGGATCAATGACGATACAAGCATCTTAGAAAAGTTGATTGATGTTAGTTTGGAGGAAAGCATAAATAAGGTAATTTTAATCAATTACAAAATAGGGGAGCGAAATCATCATTCTTCGATTTATGAGCATTTTAAATCTTCCCTCCAAATAACGGAGATATCTGCTGAAACAGATGAGAGCGAGTTTGATCAACTTCATGCCAAATATATTAAAGCGACTGAAACCATCATAGAGAAGGACAAAGTTATGGAAGAACTCCAGCTCAATGTCGAAATGTTAAAAGGTAATATGCGTACATTGGGTGAAACGAATAGTGAGAGATTGGGAAATTTAAGAATTGAGTTAGCCAATTGCAAGGAAGAATATGAAACTTCAAAAAAAAGATTGCAAGAGTTGATCCTGAAAAATCTAGATTTGGAAGCAGAAATTTCAGACTTGAAGAAATCTAGCAAGATACTTGAAAACGGAGATCTTTTGGGAGCGTTTAATGATTTGAAGTCAGAGAAAGAAGCAGTACAACAATTATCAATGATAGAAGAGATTATTCAGCTAAGGAGTTTGATTCAATCATTTCATTCAAGTACATATCAAGATGAATTGGTATGGTTGAAGAAGGTAATTAAAGTAAAGAAAATGCAAATTGCTACACCCTCAATCGTAAAACTATCTCGTTCAATAAGAAATTTAGCTTTGCAATCAAAACCAGTCAAGGTCGAATTTTCTGATGACTGGGTTCCAAAACAGAATAGACAACGCTATATAACTTTAAGTCTATGGGAACAAGCACTTCGTTATGAGCAGGAAAAGAATGATTACTTGAAAAACTTGCAATGAGACTCAATAAATTATTTACTTTCACCTTCAACTTCCTTGACCTGTTTCTTTTTTGGCCACTTGGTTGCTAAATCTATGTTCTTTGCAGGTTGGAGCCAGTCCAAAATCTTCAAGATGAAAATATCAATAATGACATTTAGAACAAAGAATTTACCAGCCACAAATCCACAACAGTAGTATTTTTGTAGACGAATCAACAATGATTCATCCGGTCTTTCTGAATATAAAGAATTGTAAACATTTTCGGTACGTTTAGCAACATTTTCCCAACTATACATCTTTGCAACCTCTCGATGAAATTTTGATGTGTCGATTTTTCCTGCTTCCATTCTTCGTATCGCATCATTGGCAGCTTCCACCAATGAATCTTCTTCTGGTTCAGCAAAAGACGTCATATGGCTAGGCAACACCTCTGGAATACCACCAACACGAGTCGTAACAACGTACAAACCACAAGATGCAGCTTCCACAATGACAGTACCAAATGCTTCTGTTACTGAAGGATGCAAATATATGTCACCTTTCACCATGATATTTCTCACATCCTCGTGTCTTACAGAACCCATAAGGGTGACACGCTCTTGTAAAAAGTACTTCTCTCTCATTTGTTCAAGGTCAAGAAATTTGGGGCCATCACCAGCAATAAGGAAATTGACATTAGGATTGATCATGCAAATTCGGGGGATCACTGCAGTCAATAAATCTGCACCCTTATTTGGAAATAATCTTGAGATCACCACAATTGTTATATGCTTACGTATTAATGGACGTGGAGTCTCCAAAGGATAGAAGTCTTTCGAAATAACTGCATTTGGAATAACCAGAACATTTGTGGGGTCAATGGTGGCTCTCAATACGGTATTTTCCTTACACGTATGAGAAACACAAATGATATGATTAGTATCACTCAAGGTGAACTTCAAAATTTTGTTACCGATAATTGTTAAGAGGCCAGCAAAACCGAAGAGTGAATGATCAGTGAATACTGTTTTCAATCCCATAGTACGAGCATGAAGAATGGCTTCGTGACAAATATTAGAATATGAACCATGTCCGTGTACTATATTGATTTGTTCTCTGATGTAAATATTTCTTAAAATTGGAAGAGCCAGAAACAACGATGGGAAGGTGGAACTTCTGAAAACAGCCACAAAGGGTACATAGTATACTTTTAATCCGTTGGTAAGGGTTCTTATCCCAGATCTAGAGCCATAGTCATGCGTGATAATGATCACATTATGGCCTAGGTCTATTAGTTTTTGTGAAAGATGGTGAACATGAAATTCAACTCCCCCTGATTGGGGGTAGAAGAAATCTGTCACCATTGCAATGTTATAGCCCATGTTGTCTGTTGGAGACAAAGGAAACGAGTCTGTTGGAGACGTGTAGGTGATGTGTTCCTATTAGGTACGACTAAGTACTAGATAGTAGTGCCGGTACCAGTATGTTCTTTTAGTAGACTATTGTCTGTATCTTGAACTGTAGTGTATTATGCAAATAGCGTAATTTCTTTCGACTACAAAACCTTTAACTTGTTTGATAAAGTAGCAGGTAGAGAAGGTTTTGTAGGCTAGAGTAATGTTCTACAAATGGGAACCATCAATTGATGCGAAAACTACAGTAAGTAAATAGTTTTTAAACGACTAATAAATATTAGGAAGCATTTTTCTCTTTTATACAATACAGTGGATATGTCTTTCTATGGTCCTAATTAATCACATATACGCCTCTCTAGGAAGAGATGCCACCGAATTTTTAAAATTTATAGTACATTGCTGGTAGTCCCAGTTGCTTTGTTCACACAACATCACACCATATTGGATGGTCAACTTAGTTTCTAAAAGAATCTTGACCAAAAGCTCTTGTTGGGGTTGACTAAAGCTTAATTTTATTTCTGGAGGGAGATCAGCTGTAGTTGGTGTAGGACCAGCGGGTACACCTGGGGCTGGAGTACCCTGTGGGGTTGGGACATTGCTAGGAGGGCCACTAGCAGGCAAGGTTAAATTCCAGGCATCATTACCAGAGAAATTTCTTATAGATAACAAGTCACTGGCAACGATCATACTTCCATTTGGACCAGGAATAACAACAAATGTTCTATCGAATGACTTTTTGGAGAGAGGAATCTTTTTCTTATTCGTGAATCTTCCTCTTGGTCCACCAGAATTCAAAGCTTCCAAATTATCAGGTTGAGCAACTTCTTCAAAAGAGCCATGAATTGTAATCATGATACCACCCAAGTTTGGATATCTATAGCATTCCATGCTAAATAATTGTGGTTTTGCCATCAAATCATGACGTGTTTTTGGCAATTGGGAAAACAATTTGAAAATTGCTTCTTGACCAGTAGCAACCCTGGTAGCTCTAACTTTGGCTGAACTAACACGAGTCAAGTTTCTAGAAATTGGAATATAGTAGCCAAAATCCGAACCTCCAGAGAAATTGGAATTTGTAGAAGCTTCTATCAAATGAGGGTGGGATGAATCCACTTGCATGGAAAATTGTGATTCATTTTGATAGAGTATCATCAAATCTGTTCTGTTGGAGTCCCACAATTTGATATAGTTTGAAATAAAGTTGGTGGCCATATTCTGAGTCTCCTCATCTTGGAAGAACATGGATGCAGAATTTTCGAAGGGAAAGGTCAAGTTTGCCTTCAAAGCTTGTTCGTTTCTTATTATTTCCCCATTCAATACAACCAATCTAGGGAAAATTTTCATTAGCTCTAGTTTTATATCACCATTGCCATTCATACCACTGGTTAATGGATTACCAGCGAGTACCAATTCACGTAAATAATTGAATTTGTTTTTCCAGAGTTCAAAACTCTTCACTTTGTTGAAATTATTATTGACCAACGAAAGATTTTGCAACGTAGGGAATGCTTGAGCCAAGGTGGAGACAGTAGATAAATCATGGAGTTCATTACCAGATAAATCCACACTGACGACATCCATCTTGAGTTCTGTTGCTACTTTCATCAATGCAGGGAAAAACTTAGAGGAGGTTGAGTTCGAATTGAAAAACCCACCTGCGTTGACTGATGGATCTTGTTTCACTGAACTGAGATTCAACATCTTGATTTCGGGTTGATATCTTGACTTCAAGAACAGAGACAATGCTTCGATCGCATTTCCAGTGCTGTTGTTATTGACGCCCATGCCACCAGAGAATGAATCTGCGGATACGGACTTCTTGATTCTCAAAGATTGCCCCGCAAATTTGACACCAGACCAATTCAAAAGATCATTTGCTTGATTCATTGACTTCACATACCCTTTGAGAATACCTGTTGATGGCTCGACGCTGTAATTAGACACCACTATCTTACATTTTCTGGAGATAAAATTGACACACTCTTCAGCGCTGGCACCGTTCCATCCTAGGATTTCCACCCCGACAGAGTTCTGATCAATGAAATCATTCACGGCTTGTTGACTGAAGTTGTTACGATTGTTATTGTTATTGTATTGATTGTTATAACCGCCTCTACCTCTTCCTCTGTAACTCATGCTGTGTTTGAGTTTGGAGTTTGTTTGTTGAAGAAAAAATGTTTAGTTCACCAGGTAGTGCGAGATGGCATCCAGCAACTTCGTAGTACTGAAACAGATCATATCTTCGGATTTACAATAATAGCTCTTGATACAGATACGGATAAGAGCATTTTTTAGGATCTTTCAGAACTTTTCTTCTGTAAAATAATGATTAGGTCTCTTTTCTTCTACTAAATTTAATAAGCTTTGTTGAGTTTTCCATAACATGTAGTTGGCCTGTGCATCTTCCATCATAGGATATGGGTAAACTTTGTCAGACGTTCCAACAGGATGTCATAGTTAAAGTAATGATTCAAGGGGTAAAAATATACTGGAGGCTCATTGTTGCTGAGCTATTGGTACAGAACTACTATCTATGTTAAAATGGTTCTTTTCATTCGTTTACTAAATCTTATAAAGTGGGGATATAAATACTGACAACCGAGAATATGGTCATTTAGCAAGAACAATTAGTGCATCTAAAATGCCATTCCGATCAATATTGGACATCAAAAGTCCCAAATTACATCCTTTCCTATAATAGAGGTGTTTATGATCTGGTGGCTTCTGGTTGGTTGAGGTGCTATTTCTCCAATGCATCGACCTCTCCATTTTCATGCAAGGAACCCACTATAGGATACTTGTTTTCGAAATGCTCTTCCCAACCATCCAAAGACTCGATTTCCGAAGAAGTCAAGTCCTTTAACTTATCAATGGGCCCGTCAACTGGAGCTAAAAGCTCGATTTCGAAAGAGTTTTTTGCCAATCCTCTTGAAGCATCTCTACCGGCAAAGTTACCGTAGGGACCTCCAGGTCCGTAAAATGAGGCACCCTGTGATACATTGTATACCTTTCCCTTCACTGCCAAAAAGATTTTAGGGTCCTCGACTCCATTGTACTTCTTCAAAGTCAATGGAGTGAACTTACCCTCGACTATTGGTTCTTCTTTGTCCTCTTGTTCACTGAAAGGATTGAATACTGAAACATCCGACAAGGTATTCCTGAAGAGGAACACTATCACGAGCACGATAAGAATAGAAGCAATCATGTTACTGACTGTGGTACATTCACAAGCTACGTTTGTACCCCAGAGAGGTCGTGCATATATGGCAATGGTGGGGTGGCTTCACCCGGAGTAAAAACTTGACGTAAATAGCAGGTGATTTTCCGGTCAATGTTACATGAACACTTATGTTCAGCGTGATTATTGCTGGCGACTAGTGGTCCGCTAATGCTTACTGTGGAGGCAATTCAATTAGTGATCATGATATTATATTGAAGTGGCTCTCGCTCCAGACAATAGTACCACGAACTGGGAGCAATTTCTGCGATAGAAATTGCGTAGTGGTAGGATTTAAAACACAGTATATAACCAAAGAAAATTGAGTAAGAATCAGAACACATTCGGTATTTTCAGAGATTTACACCGGTTTTATCCGAGGATAGTTATACATGTTCCAATAAACATGCTCAATTGTCATGTCTTTTTCTGTGACATGATTACTTATCAGAGTTATTGCATTCATACTGATTATCCAAAATTAGCATTGCAAATTAACTAAGATATCTTATACTCTAAGATTCCTGAGCAATATATGTTGCTTAGAACGTAAAAGATATAAAAAGCTTAAGATGAAACTGCAAAAATGAATAGACAGCCGATAATGTATACTGCATATAACTCCTGGTTTATGTTAGAGAGAAAAGGGACATTGCAATATATTATAAAATATCTAAAAGTTTGAGATAAGATTATAGACTTCGGACAATATTCCATCTTATCGACACTTTATCGATAGATAAAATTTCTAGCTAGAATCCAGTTTTGGTCTGGAGAAAAATTATTAGTAACCAGTCAAACTATCACGTGATCTAATATAATTTTTCAGATTTGCCAATTGGACTAAAAACTCCAACTACATCAATGGGAAGAGATATCGTGTCGTTAGACGACTTAACTCCAAATAACGTCGGTATTCTTCGTAAAATCAACGAAGTGACGTTGCCTACTTCTTTTCCAGAACAATGGTATAAAGAGGCTCTCGAATCTGATCAATTGGTGAAAATAGCATTCTACTCAGAGTTGCCAGTAGGTGTCATTAAGGCCAAGTCATACAACACTGCTCAATCTACTAGTACCTATGAAAACACTCAGCAATTGCGTATTAAAGACCAAATTCCAAACTCAGTGTATTTGGAAAGTTTCGCCGTTCTTGAACCATACAGAAACTTGGGCATTGGTTCACGCCTATTGGAGTTCTTAATTGAAGAAACTAAGAAAAGATTTGTCCACGAAATCACCCTTCATGCACATGTTGATAACAATAATGCCATCGAATGGTATGAAAAAAAGGGCTTTGTTAAAGGATCAATTGTTCCTAACTACTACAAGACCCAAGGCATAGAAAATCCTGATGCCGTGATCTTGACTTTAAAAGTTTAAATAGTCTACATATTCGCAAATAGGAACTATGTTATGCCATTATACGATCTAATTATCTGCTTCGTCCTCGGTGTCAGTATCTATATCAGTGAAAACACTCTCACTATCGCTGACTTCTTCTTCCTCGATTTGTGATGACTGTTGTGGTTGTTGTTGTTGTTGCATTTGACCTTTCAAAGCGGCCAAAGCGCCGGCCAAAGAATCTTCTTCTGGGTCAGAAATATCACTTTCATCATCATCAGAGTCAAGCTCCTTTTTGCTGAAGCTCAATTTCATTGGAGGAGATTTCACAATTAATTCGATTGGAACATCAACATCACATCCAAAGTATGCATTGTTCTTCATGAGAAGTCTGAAATTGAAGACTCCTTCTGTTTGAGGTGTTGGAACCAATAAATTGATTTTGAAAGAACTGATAATCACATCTTTACCTTCTTTCCATGATTTTTGGTCCAAGGACAAGTTGCTTAAATCGATATTTTCCAACTTATATGAAGAGGTTCCTTCGACCAACTTTCCATCCTTTTGTGATAACAAGATGGCGGTCCATTGGTTACGAAAATTGCTTGGGAAAAATGGGACAAAACTGAATGGGAGAACTGGTTGTTGTTCATTGGTAATCGCTGGATTTTTCATGTACTCCAAAGTTTCCTCATCCTTCAATTTTTCGTCATCAATTTCTGGACAAGACTTGAGTCTTGGTGATTTGACCAAGAACTTAACAGATATATGAGCATTAGACATTGGAGGAACAGTTTCTTCACCTGGAACTTTAAATTCAGCCTCAAGAATTCTTAAGGAACCAATGCTGGAAGCAACATTTAATGCTGTTTCTAACTTTGCCTTATCCTTAATACCCAACACCTTTCCTGCTTCTTCTTTAGTCATAGCAAATAATTTTCCAAGCTTTCTAACACTAGATGCTTCAACAGTAGCTCTGTCCACGTATGGCAATTGCAAAATTTCCAGATGTCTTCCTTCTGGCTTGACAGCTTGAACAATGTGCTTCTGTAATTCGCAAGCAGTCAAGACAATGTCTCCTTGTCTGAAAACTAAAGCAATATCAATCAAACCTTCGATCAATTTTGGTAACATTGCAACAAGCTTCACTTTGTCTGCTTCCAAAGCGGGATTGGATTGGACGTATTCAAAGTTTCTGTTCAAATGTCTAGCAATCAAGTCTCTTACCCTGTTATAGTCCAAATGATTGAAGTTTGTTCTGATTTCATGACTCAAACAGATCCAGTCCAACAAGTCATACACGGTGTAGACCTTGGTAGGGTCTCTATTGGTCAATTTTCTAGTGAACATTCCAGCGGTGTCAATATGTAAACCCTTTTTGGTGTAAGCCTTGACATTAGACCACCATTTACCCACGATAGTTGGCAATAAGACACCAATCAACAAAAAGTAGACAACAACCATCAAGGATGAGTACTTACCTTCAACTAAGAACTTAGGCAAGGCAATACCATGACTGACATCTTGAGGTCCATCTGGGTGACCGAATTTTAAGTAATTGTTTCTGGTAACTTCGTCGGTTAAAGACTTGTAAGCCAAATTGATTCTGATAAAGGCAGCTTCCATATCTTGCTTTGCGGCTTCGGATAAGTCCTTAGCGACCTTGTCTGGATGGAACTTAAGAGACATCTTTCTGTATTTACTTTTAATCTCTCTTTCCGTAGCGAATTGGGAAACATCCAAGATGGCATATGGATCAAATGCACCTTGCAAATCGGCCTCCTTGACGAGGTAAAGGGAAACATAAGCAAATAAACCCCAACCCAAAATGATAGTTAATAAGGTGAAGTTGAAGATACGAGATGATTTCTTTTTGGATTGATAAGTTTTGATTTGGGAGGCATTTTCCACGGTCACTGATTCATTGATAGCACCCTTGATTTTCAGGTTTATTGACAGGACATTCGACAGATTGGTCAAGTTGAGTACGTACTTGATGGTCATTGGAACCAAGACGAAGCACAACATGGCCAACAAGAAGAATGGCCAAGTTTCACCATTTTCGTCATACGTGTATTCCGAACTCATGATTGAGATGAAGGTATTGAAAGATACGTTTGACCAGAGGAAACTGTGGCTAGTACAGTTAAAGTAATCTGGTGACTTTTATGAAATGAAGCTGAGTCCAACGAATGCAACGTAACCACCAGGTTCTGTTTAGCTTGTTCAATCCAATCTAAGCTGTTGAAGTTGTTGAACTTTCCATTGACGTGTTTATTACAAAGTCGCACAAAAAGAATTTGCGGCACAGGGACCAGTTGGTCAAGAATAGAATAAATAGTAAAGTAAGATTGTTAAATAATTACTGATTGCCTAATATTATAAGCAAAGGATGTCCAGAAGTACGGACTCCGAGCAAGTTCGTTATTAATGACAAGTCAGACTTTTAATTGCTTAAATTCATACCCTAAATTATTTACATTGTTTGCGCGAGCTTCGAATCGTTTCTGACAATACTACAATACTACTGCGGAAATCATGGTAGATCGTGAAAATAGCGACTTAAATCTTGGTACTATGACAAAAGTACCGCGAAAAATAAAGGAACTTTTGTCGGCCTAACAAGGTTTCTGAAACTATTGCGAAAAATACCGAAGGTTTGGAAAACAGCTAATGGGGTGTGTGGGGTTAAATGTGTAGAAACTATAGAACGATACTTCAAAGATTTGTCAGTCTGATTTTCTAGCTTTGGATGGATTGAAAAAGAAAAGAACCCTTATTGGTCAAGTCTCTTTTGAGAATTTCATAAAATGTCCTGTGATGTTGGCACTTCTTCACTAATATTGGACATGGTCGCCAAACAAAATTCTACAAACAGCAATAAATTTTACGTTAAATTTTATTTATTATACTGTAAGACAAGTATCATTACCTTTTGGGTCTGCCTTGATCGAGCATGGTCTCAGGGAAGAGGCCATTCTAGAAAAATCGATTAGGAGTGCCTGGACTCAAGAATTAAAGTACACTAGTGGTGGAACAAACGAATTGGGTTCTCGACGTAAACAATGTCGAAAGAGTCAGCAGCACCAAAGACGGCCTTGTCCATGACGGAACCAGATGGAGCAGCAATAAACTTGACACCGGATCTGGCAGCTCTGTAAACATTGTCTGGGAATGGGAAGAAAGCATCAGAAGATAAAGCAACATTGTTCAACTTGGATAACCATTCTTCTCTTTCCTTTTCGGTCAAAGGCTCTGGCAAAACCTCGAACTTGGATTCATATTCGGTCTTTTCAGGTTCAGTGGTTGGGATTTGACCAGTAACGTATAAGTCAATGGCGTTGGACTTCTCTGGTCTCTTAACACCCTTGGCCCACTTGAAACCCAAAACCTTTGGGTGTTGTCTGAACCACCAGTTGTCAGCCTTTTCACCGGCCAATCTGGTACAGTGAATACGGGATTGTTGACCAGCTCCTAAACCGATAACCATACCGTTCTTGGCGTAACAGACAGAGTTCGATTGAGTGTATTTCAATGCAATGGTGGCAACAGTCAAGTCGATAGTACCTTGCTCAGTCAATTGCTTGTTTTGAGACACGATCTCCTTGAAAGAAGTGCTCTTGATAATAGCATCATTACGCTTTTGTTGCAATGTGATACCGTAAACTTGTCTAGACTCCAATTGGTCTGGGTTGAAGTTAGGGTCGATTTGCAAGACGCAGTACTTACCACCCTTCTTCTTCTTCAAGATGTCCAAAGCTTCTTGAGAGTAACCTGGGGCAATAACACCATCAGAGACTTCTTTAGAAATGATTTGAGCAGTTGGCAAGTCAACAATGTTAGACAAAGCAATGAAATCACCGAAGGAAGACATTCTGTCGGCACCTCTAGCTCTGGCATAAGCATTGGCCAATGGGGACAAGTTCTCGATATCTTCAACGAAGTAAATCTTCTTTTCAACGTCAGACAATGGCAAACCGACGGCGGCACCAGCTGGAGAAACGTGCTTGAAGGAAGCAGCAGCTGGCAAGTTCAAGGAGGCAGACAATTCCTTGACCAATGGCCAGGAATTCAAAGCATCCAATAAGTTGATGTAACCTGGGGAACCGTTCAAGACCTTGAATGGCAATTCACCTTGGGATACAAAAGCTTGAGCTGGCTTTTGATGTGGGTTAGCACCGTATCTCAATGGCAATTGAGAAACGTTTTCAGAGTATTGCTTTCTGAAGAAGTCAGAGATAGCAACGTCGTAGTCTGCAGTGTGCTCGAAAGCCTTGAGGGCGTATCTGTTTCTGGTGTCAGAACTAATTTCACCACCCTTCAATTCCTCCAAGAAACCGGCGTAGTCTTTAGGATCAGACAAGATAACAACTCTAGAGTGGTTCTTGGCAGCAGCACGCAACAAGGTGACACCACCGATGTCAATTTCTTCAACAGCCTCGTCAATGGTGACAGCAACCTTGGAAACAGTCTCCTTGAAAGGGTACAAGTTACACACAACGAAGTCGACCTTCTCAATACCTTGAGCAGCCAAGTCTTCCTCATCACTCTCCAAGTTTCTGGCCAAAATACCACCATGCACAGCTGGGTGCAAAGTCTTAACTCTTCCACCCAACATCTCTGGAGCCTTGGTGATGGTAGAAACGTCTTCAACTGGGAATCCGGCACCACGGACCAACTTTGCGGTACCTCCTGAGGCCAAGATACGGACATTGGCAGCAACCAATCCCTTGGCTAAGTCCAATAAGCCGGTTTTGTCATAGACAGACAAGATGGCAGTTTTAGTGTAGCTAGTCATTATGATAAGAAGTGATACCCAACGAAAACGGACTCAAGCTCCTTAACAACTAATAGATCTTGGGCGCTGCACGCCCAAGAAAAAATTGGTCGTAATTAGTTGGAGTCAGAATTGACTCGGTAGATAACAGACCATGGAACTAATCTTATTACTACAACAACTGCAGAAAACACCAGATAACTTCACCGGGGAGACGGAATAGAAGATCAATGCTGGCTTTTCGGTTGTGCTGCCTCCAAATTGTAAGCCTAAGTCCATTTGAGTTGAACTACCTACTCGCGCACGTCAAACTACGACATTTGATCTCGATATTCATTTACACAAATATACACCATAGAAAAACCCCAAAAAGCCTTGAGAACAATTGGAGGAAACCCATGTGTATAGTGTCATCAAAGATGCCACTACACTTAAGATCTGTATCTCCACAAAGACAAAGTGTTTTGTCTCTTCCAGGTGTGACGACGACCAGCCTTGGTGTTGTTGAACAAGTGACCCTTGTTGATACCTCTGGACTTCTTACCGGTGGCAGTGAGACCTCTGGCTTCTCTTCTCTTGTGGACTGGGTTAACGATCCAGTTGTATCTTGGGTCGTTTCTGATAGCCTTGTGAGATGGGTCGAGCAAGATGACTTCAAAGTACTTGTAGGTGGAGTCTTGGTTAACCCAGTAGGAGTTCAAGACTCTCAAGTTAGAAGCACGACGGCCAACTCTCTCCTCGGCAGTAGCCTTGGAAGATCTTTGGTACTTCAACTTGTTGACACCTTGGTTGGTTGGCTTACCATAAGTAGCACCCTTTGGCACAGGTCTCTTTCTACCACCTCTTCTGACTCTGATTCTGAAGATAACGAAACCTTGCTTGGCCTTGTATCCTAATCTTCTAGCCTTGTCTGGTCTAGATGGTCTGGAAGCTCTGTGGATAACAGTCTTTTGTCTGTATTCCCAGCATCTGACACGATACAAGAAACGCATGACATCGGATTGCTTCTTTCTTTGCAACTCTTCTAAGTACTTGTAGGCACCCATTTTGAACTAACTTATGTTTGTAAACAAGGAAAAGAAAATTCAATTGCAAACTGAAAAATTTTTATGTACTGGATCCTGGCGCTGGTGCCACAAAACCACTCAGCGTCCGGGTAACTCACATCGCCTTTTTTCTGCCCTGGTCTCACAATTTCCAGTCTGATAAATACTCCTAAGGTCACGTGTAATACTGTGACATTTATCTTACCCTACCAAAGTACACCAAAACTAGTCCAATTCGGGATTGATTGACCATAAAACAATCCAATTCAAGAAAAGGTCGTTCATGATGTTCTCAATGGTCTTTAAAACAATCCTAAACTCATCTTGCTTCCTCAATGTTAATTTCTTACGTTCGTCACGTGTACCATATTCTTGAGATGAGCATCGCAATTACGCGTAAAGTCAGGAATCCTGGAGAACCTCATAGTAATCACCATGGAACAACAGAACCAGGTGGAGAATTCTACAATTCAACGGTCTGATTCGGAATTGCATCCGGTGGACGCTTATGTGCCAGAAAATCAGCCTGAGACAGCGGTTGCCTTCTCGGAAAATGTCACATTAGTAGATCAGCCATCTACAAATGGTGAATCAATGGAACGTGTGAAACAAACAGCAGAAGAATCGGAGAAATCGGAGAAATCGGAGAAATCAGAGGCAAAATTTGAATCTCTGGGATTGCTGGCCTCATTGGAAGAGAAATGCAGCGAAATTCCACAATCTTCTAATGTGGAAACTGAGGTTGTGACTAATGGTGCAACAGAAATTGATTCTTCAAGGAGTGCCGACGGATCCCCTGAAATGGTGGATAATCAAATTCCTCTCAATCAGAAAACAGAAGAAGAAACATATAAGGCAATTTCTACTGTTACAGAGGAACAGCAACAGCTCAGTGAATCATCAAATTCTGAGAAAACCCAAAAAAGTCCAACTCCAGTTGAATCAGAAGTTCCAGAGGCATCAAAGGTAGGGGAGACCTCTGTATCTGTTCAAAACAATGCTTTACCTAAGGATAAAAATCTAGTTGATGAAAATACATCTATTGATATACCTGTTCCTGATCTTGAGAAGTCACTGCTTAAAATCACTGAAGTCATTGAAAAGGAAGACACTAAAGAAGAAAAAAAGCATGCTAGAGAAGCCTTACAGAACTTCTTGAGTAAGAAATCTGAAGAGGACATTAAGGAATTATCAGACGATGATATAATAATTGATGGTATTAGTTCTGACAGCAGCGATTCCGACTCTGATTCTGGAAGTAGTTCCAGCTCCGACTCTGATTCTGATTCTGACTCGGACTCAGATGACAATGGCGAAAATGAGGCAGAAGCTAATGATTCTGATTCTGATGGAGAAACTATTTCTGGCCCCATCGTTTCAAAAAATGAAGTAAGCATCGAGGTTGCTCCTTCTTTACCTGAAGGATACAAAATCCCAGAAAATGCGCCTATTGAGCCTATCGGTGTTGTTACAGCTCTTGTTGAAAACAGCGTTATTATCAAAGCAAACACTTCTGGAGAATTCAGAGTTTTGAAAGATCAATCTGTTCTTTGCTTTGAAGACAGAACCATACTTGGTCCGTTGTTTGAGATTTTTGGAAAACTTCAGAATCCAGTATACCGGGTGAAATTCAATAGCGAAGCCGATTTCGAAAAGCACAAAGATATTAAGGGTAAAACGGTATATTATGTGGTCCCAGATTCAAACTTTATCTATACTGATTCCATAAAAAGTTTGAAAGGTACTGATGCCAGTAACTGTCATGATGAAGAATTGCCAATTGAAGAGCAAGAATTCTCAGATGATGAGAAGGAGGCAGAACTGAAATCGAAGAAGAAGAAGAATAAGAAACACAAGAACAAGAAGGAAGATACGCAAGAATCAAAGAAGAGGACTGTTGAGTCTGCAGGATCAGATGCAAAGAGATTTCAAGCTTATGGGTATGCTCAACCTCAAGAACCTCGCGTTCATCCCAGAAACCAAGCTGCTTACCACTATAAGGCACCCCAAAGTTCCAATCACAATAGACAGAATGAATCTTACAATCAGCCAATTCAAATAAATCATTCCACGCATAATCCCCAGCATCCTTTCCTTGGTCAGCAGGGCCAAATGTACAATATGGATCAATTCCAACCAAATTCACCATATGGAATCCCATTTAATCAAATTCAATTCGCTAATTCACAGCAATATGTTAACCCTCATGGTCACAATGTAAATATTCAAACTCATAACATACATCTCCAACATGGAAATGCTGGATTCCCAGCAAATCAGTGGGCACAACAAGGTCAAATATCATATAATCAAAATCCATATGGACAGCAATTACATAATCAACAAGTTCAATTTGCTCCGGGTACTCATGTTACAACACAGCAAGGATCACATTTACCACCAATCCCACAAACCAACCAAATTCCTCAAAATATTGATCAGTCACAATTGCAACAACTTCAACAATTAATTTCAAATCAATTATTACAGAACCAAAATCAAAATCAAAATCAAAATCAAAACAACAACAACGCGCCAGCTCAGTAAATAGAATTATATTCAATAGAATAACTTTGGTTTAGTCAACCGAACATTTTACTTTTTCATTATAATTTTGAATTTTTTTGATTTTTTCAAAAATAGCTTTCCTCAAAATCTACAATTTTCTGAATATTTTAAGAATTAATTAATTTGCGTAGATGGTGATACAACTATATAAATTAAGGAACTAGTTGTTTTCTATTTAAAACTTCCAATGCAGCAATAGCATGATCCAAAGCACTTTCCGGGAAGCCCGCCATTTTTGCAACTTCCAATGCATATGACCTATCACATATTCCAGGTTCTAAAGTATGATCAATTATGAAATCAGGATCATCTCCAGGATTAATCTTTTCCAATAATTTTGTTCGGTAGTATTTTATCTTCTTTTGATTGACTTTGTTTTCTTGTAACAATTGACTTAATTCCTTTCCAAAGTGTGTGGCAAACAATGTCCTACACTTCTTTTCTTTCAAAAGACTTATAAGTGTGGCATATGCGATTGCTAGACCCTCCTTACCACTAGTTCCTCTACCTATTTCATCAACAATTGCCAATGAACTCGAGGTGGCATTTTTAAGTATATTGCTAGTTTCCACCATTTCAACCATAAAGGTACTAAGGTCACTGAAGAGGTCATCAGAAGCACCAATCCTAGTGAACAATTTGTCAACAATCCCGATACTTGCTTTGTCAGCTGGAACGAAACAGCCGATTTGGGCCAAAATGACTATCAATGCATTCTGCCTCAAAAATGTGCTCTTACCACCCATGTTTGGGCCGGAGATGACCCATAAACTATCAGAAGTGGCATTTAGTTTGGTATCGTTGGGAACAAACATCGATCCAATTGTTTTTAAGCTTGATTCCACCACAATATGTCTACCATTGTTAACTGTTAATTGGGGTGTCTTGGTAAATTTAGGACAAACTAAGTTAAGTTCTCGAGATACAACAGCAAATGAAGTTGTAATATCTAGAAAATCCACCAATCTATTGACTTCTCTTATTTGGGGAACTGCCTCTAAAGCTTTAAGTCGAAGTTCATCAATGATTTCTCTTTCTATCAATTTGATTTGGTCGGATTTCTCGTCTATTAAACTTTGAAGTCCTGCCCAGGTACTAGACTTGTAAATTAATGATCCCTTTCTCTTTTCTCTTACGTCGTTGCCTAGTTTTTGATAAACTTCCTCTATCAGTTTTTGTTTTCCAGAAACATGCACGACATTCATGAGCCTTCCATGCTGGGATTTCTTCTGAATTTTGAGTTTTGAGTCGATCTCAAATAAAGCTTCCTCTAATTTCCTTAATTGTTCCGCCTCTTCTTTTTTCAACAAGTCCAACAGTTCGTGGCATTCAATAAGTTTTTCATTGTAGTCACGTCTGACACTAAACAAAAATTCCGGGGTAAGGTTAGTTCTTGTTACTTCCTTATATTTCTCAATTGATTGATTACTAAATGTGCCAGTACTCTGTATAATTTCATATTCCTCTTGTAATTTAATGTCACCTTCATCGATTGCCCCACTATCAACTTCTTCGTGTTCTTGATCAACATACTCAATATGCAAAGTATCCTGAATTTGTTGGATGAGTTCGACTGGAACTTTGAAATCACCTATGAGAGTGCTCAAAATTTTAGAAGTTTTCGGATTTTGTTTATATTCTTCAACTAGGAACAATTCAAGGTCATATAGCTTTTCTAAGCCCTCAGCTATGGACATCAAGTGATAAACCGTGTCACCTGAATTTAATGATAGCCTTTGTAAAGACCTCACAAAATCACCTAATGTTGATAACCTGGATCTTATGGATACTTTTAAGAAATCATTTTCCATAAAGAGGCCAACAAAGCTCTGTCTATGCTTTAGCTCATCAATATCAAGTATAGGAGATTTTATCCATTGGGTAAGTAATCTTGAACCTGATGGAGTAACAGTTCTCTTGATGGTGTTTAACAAAGTGCCAACTGTTAAATTTTTGCCATTGCTTGAACGTTCAGTCAACTCCAAAGCTTCACGACTCCTGGAATCTATTTGCATATATCTGGTATTCCAATATTGCACTGGAACTTCAAGTGAAAGATTTTTTTCTGGAAGGTTCACTGTTAGGTAGGACAATACCAAGTTCATTGCAGCCGATTCTCGAACAGTAAAATTTTCCAATTTCTTTCTAGTCGACTGAAAGTTTGATTTGAATTGGTACTTCATATCGTTATGCTTTGTATTATGGAATCTAAGAAAATACTTCCTAAGATCTTGAAGTGGAGCATACCAATCCCCATTAGTTAAGTTCTCCTTACTGAAATCTTTTGATATCAATACCTCGCTGGGATTTATTCTGGATAGATCTGTCATAAGGTCAGCTAGTTTGGTTTGCTGCACAAAGAATTCTCCAATAGAAACATCAATCCATGAGATACCAATAACAGTTTCTGGATCTGCTGGAGTGTTGGTGCAATTTGGTGGAAGGGAGATTGCCACAAGGTAGTTATTTTGGGAATAGTTCATGAAACTTTCATCAACAAGTGTTCCTGGAGACACGATACGAGAGATTTTTCTATGAATAATGCTGTCAACAGACTGTCCGGAGGTTGGATATTGATCGATTATTGCAACGTTGACTTGAAGATCTTGCACCAACATTTTCACGAACTTTTGAAGCTGAAAAACTGGAAACCCTGCCATTGGAATGCAATAATTGTTTGTCTTTCTTGAGGCAACTTTGAGTCCCAATTGAGGTCCAAAAATCGAAGCTTGGTCGAAGTATAATTCGTAAAACAGCCCCACTTGGATCAAACAAACACATCCAGGATTGACATCAATAAGCTTTTTAATAGACGAGTATAATGGAGTTAAACTATTTTTGCCTGTTCTACCACCACGGTCCCAGGCTGGCAAGGCCGAAGCTTTTGCTAGTGGATCAGAAGAATTATCCAATTCTTCGGCCAGAGCCGAAATGCCTGAGAAGATCGGATGATCTGAGGAACTGACAGAGGATATGGAAGGTTTGAAATTGGATCGGTTAATTGAGAGGCTCCGGATGGCCTTAAGAAACAGGTTAGTCCCATAGGGACTCATGATGACCTTTGATAACCTGATCTGTAACAAGTTGGTACCCGCGTATATCTTGAGAATGATTAAGAAATTTACAGCCACAACTACCAAGGTAGGCAATGCCACTGGTAAGATTTATGGGTTTGAGGATTTAACGGGCAAAAAAAATGAAAGTGAACCTAATAACTAGGCTTGTTTTTAAGATTAATTACAATAATCAATATATGTATAGTACAATTTTAATATACAAGACATGCATAAGACAACGCGAACTGAATTCTGAAAAATAGTGAAATGAGCCGAGTTGTCACACACATGGTTATCTAACACACTGTGGAGTGAAGGGATGTGTAAATGACGCGTAGAATTTGGCTTGTGGCTGAATTCCCATCATTTCTTTCTGGTGCTTCGCCTGATTGGGGCTTTCGGGGCGGTAGAACGAGTAGACCGTCTTGTTGGAGCTGGTTTGGATTCCTGCTCTTCCTCTTCTTCCTCTTCCTCTTTATCCTTTTCTTTGTCCTTGATATCTTTATCATCCTTCTTGGAGTCGTCATCTTCCAGATCTCCAGGATTCTGGTGCGTTTCCGATCTCGTTCTTCTCTTCTTTGTAGCTGGAGGTGTGGCAGCCCGAGAGTTCTTCCGTTTTGTAGGAACTGGTGAATCTGCCGTGTCCAACTTGGCCGAGGAACGTGTTCTCTTTTTCACTGGAATTGCCTTCTCTGTCTTGGATTTCTTGACCCCCCGGGTGTTTCTTCTCTTAGGCACGGTGTCTGTACCGTCATCATCATCGTCTTCCTGGTTCAGGTCTTCGTCGGAATTGTTGGCTTCTTCGGTGGTAGCACGCGAATTCTTGGATGACTTGGAGGTGTTATTAGCTGGGGTGCCTTCCTGTGAAGAGTCCGAATCGACATCACTCAAGCCAGATGAATCGTCTTTGGTTTCTGGTTTGACCTCAGACTTGATGCTCACCTTCTTCTTTACTGGCCCGTTACTGCTGTCTTCCGGCTCACCACTCGACTCATTATCCTCACTGTCTTGATCATCTTCTAATGCGTCCAATCTAGGAAGTTTATAGAGCGTTTCTAGCTTAGCCCACACTTCGGTAGCGCTGAAAGGCTCCACTGCCAGCTTGTTGATTTTGTCTATGATGGAGATCATATTTTTGTGTTTGTTTGCCCCTGCGGGTTTGTGATCGCAAATGAGATCAAGAAGCCTGATCTCATCATCTAGACTCCAGTCCCTGGTCATTATTGATCAAGTTTTCACCGGTGCTGGTATTTAGATATATTTACTATTAAATAGTATGGGGTCAGGTGATCACGTATCACGCGACATACAGTATTCGGAAAACACCCGAAAATCCCAGAAAAACGGGCTATAATTGGGAATTTAAAAGTCAGTAGCATATGGAAAGTCCTTCCATGTCTAAACTTGACATTAAATGGGAAATGGACTTGCTGAAAGTGGAATTGGGAGGGACTCTAACTATTGATGATACCTCGCACGCACACGACCCCATTTCCATTTTATCAACATTTACATCACGTGACGCAAATTGTCCAAAATTTCAAAAATTTCACTCACTACATCACCACTTCAACCATGCCTAGAAAGACCCAGAACCTCAACTCCCTCAGTAGAGGGAAAGTGAGGGCGTCCATGAACAAGTACAACTTGTTCAACTTGTACAAAAAGGACAAGGTATCTTTCGACAGACTCACGCTCTTCCAACAGAAATGGAAGGCCAAGTCAGAGACCAGAGCATACCATGGTGAACACTTGACAGAGTCTAGATGGAAGACTTTGTTTGATCCTTCCCTCGAATCAGTTGCCCAATTGGATGCCTCTTTGAAAGGTTCAAGAGTGCAACCAACTCCCATGGTGTTGCAGACTTTCGCTGCACTTGAGAAGAGATTAGAATTGGCTGTTTTCAGAGCCATGTTCGCTTCTTCTGTGAGACAAGCTCGTCAGTTCATCTTAGGAGGTCATGTGTCTGTCAATGGTGTCATTATCAAGCATCCTTCATTCCCATTACACGCTGGAGACATATTCAACGTGAAACCCGAGAAAGTATTATTGGCCATGGGCCGAGTTAAGCCTGGATTGGAAGAGGCTATCAAAGTCGATAACAAACAGATCACAGTGTGGAACAAGCATGTCAAATCAGCAAAAGAGAACCCTAGGGACGTGTGGGAGTTGAAGCAAGCAAAACCAGAATCCTTGGACTCCTCTCTTTCCGTGGATACCACAAAGGCCATCAAGTCTTTCAATGAGAAGTTGGATAAGGACATGATCAGAAAACAAAGAGCTACCACCAGAGAACTGATCTTGTTGCGTATCTTGACCCTTGCTGCCAAGAAGGAAGACGTTGACGCTTCTGTGTTCGCCGAATATGGATCTCAAGCCAAAAAGTGCCAAGATGTGTACAACTTGTTATTCGATTTCAAGCACGATTTGGTGGAGGATTTCTCCGTGCAAGCCACAGAAAGCTTTATCCACAAAAAGAAACCAGAAATAGAGGCCAGTGAAAAACAATTGACCTCAACCGTCAAGCAATTGCTAGGCGAAATTCAAAAGGCTACCGTCGAGAACCTTCGTGTTCAAGCACAAGAAGGAAAGTTACCAGAGAATTCCTCAGTAATTCCTTTCACTTCCAGCTTTGCTGATAACTTGAAGTTCCATACGAAGCTTAACAAGGAAGAAGTCATGGAAAATGAATCCTCTGCAAAGGTTTCTTTGCCATGGCAAAAAGGATTGTTTGGACGTAATGACCCAAGCAAGCCTTATTTCACCCCATGGACTCCAAGACCATTTTTGGGTTGTTTCGCTATTTTACCTTCCCACATAGAAGTCTCTTTCAACACATGTCATGCTATCTACTTGAGAGACCCAATTGCTAGACCTGGCCATTCTGAGGTGATTACTCCATTCGCCGAAGATGTTCACGAAAGAGCATACATGTACTATGTCAGAAAGGGATTATAGTTACGCTGTATATAGTTTGCATACCAATGTAATTAGAAGTATTGATTTTGTATGCATTATAAAGATATTAATGTTCATCATCTAACTTACCAACATTTTCTAAATTGGGCAAGGAGAATTGAGTTCAGATTTCGAAGTTGAGGAGCTCATCTCACGGGCTCATCATCTCACCAAAGTGAAAAATACGAAAAAGCATGCCTCGTGTTTCACCAACTCTCATAAAACAAGCCTTGAAGGCCTCTCCATGGCTTCCACCACTTTTAAAAGCGATACCTGATGTTGCTTCGGCAAGGCAGGAGCTCCGGTGGATTCAAAATGAACTACCAAAATCCGAATGGAGAAATGCAATAATACGAAGATCAAAGCTAGAACCACTACAGTATATTCTCAAATCACAACCGTTTGGACCATTAGATATCGAGTGCAGGCCAGGTGTATTAATACCAAGGATTGAAACGGAAGAGTGGGTTTCTCGATGGATATCTTTGCTTCAAAGTCAACAACTACCTGAAGGTTTGACCATAGTCGATGCGTGTACCGGCACTGGCTGCATCCCCTTATTATTGAACCACGAGCTCAATGAACAATTAAATTCAGATGTCAAAATTACTGGGTTTGACATTTCACCAGAAGCATACAACTTGGCTATAATTAATGCTGATAAATGTTCACCAAATTCAAAATTCTTGTCGTTTAAGCAACTAGATCTCTTCAGTCCTTCATTGTTAGAAAAATTATCAGATTCAATTGATATTCTAGTGAGCAACCCCCCTTACATACCGTTGAATGACTACAAGGCTTCTTTGCTTTCCAATGGCATCGAAAAATCGGTTCGGCTCTATGAGCCATCATTAGCATTGATAGGGGAGAATGAATTCTACGAAAGTCTAATACAGGGAATTGTTATGCCTAAGAATGTTTCTGCATTTATTTTTGAATTGGGTTATGACCTGCAAGCTACTCGCGTGAAAGAGTTGGTCCAGGACAAACACTACGAAGTTGGGGTGATGATGGACAGCGCTAACAGGATCAGATGTGTAGTGGGGTGGAAAACCAATATGACATGGATGGGTGATTTAGTTGATCGAATTATCTAGTAGAAGTGAATTTAGTAATGACTTATGATTAATAAATTAAATCTTGGAGTAATCCCAGAAAAATTCTAATTGGATTCCTTTAATTCAGTAGTTTCATTACTTTCATTACTTTCATTAATTGGTTGTTGAGAAGGTTCTTCCAGGGAACCAGTATTTTCAATTGGTGTTTCCTTCTTCTTTCTACCCATACCACGTCCAATAGCGGTGATATTTTCTCTTGGAATGACACGAGTTCCCCATAAAACATAACCTCCGAAACCTCTCATGGTCATAACAGGGTGAATTCTTCCAATAATCGTTTGATTAGGACGAACTCTAGTCTCAAAAATGGAAGGTGCCAATATACGTTTATCATTAGTCAACGCGTGTTGGGTTTCCAATAAATGCTCTTTGTATTGACTGTACAACACAACTGGACGAGAACCTCCTACCACATGGAGAACTTGTGGCACAAGAGTTGGTAAATGAAGGGTACTCACACAGATGAAGCCGTCAAAGTTTCCTTCCTGGACCATGCTAATAACAGCATTGATATCATTTGCACGTTTGGTTCTTTTCTCGTATTGAGTACGTTTAGTTGGCTTCAATGCTTCAAGTTCTTCTTCACTCAAAATTTCCAAATCAATCTTTTCATTTTCTGGCTCCAAAAATTGTAACCAGCTAACAGGTTTCACAACGTTACTTATTTCTTCTTCCAGATAGTCGGAATGACGTAATGCAATGTGGTTTGGATGCTCATTCTCATGAATCAAAACGATGGAACCTTTGTTATTCATTCTTTCCATCATAGCATAAAGAACAACACCTCCTGTTTCATCTACCAATAAATACTTGCCTCCAGGACGAACATTTCCGTAGTTTAAAATGAGACCCAAAGTTTCTTCACTCAAATCCAAAACACGAGGAAGATCCTTTTCAATATAATATTGTAACATTTGAGATGAGCCGATATATTCGACAGTAAAACGACGTAAAAATTTCTGTTGTTTACGACGAAGATACTTTTGCTGGGAAAAGATGGTTTTTTTGTCGAAACCTCCATGTCCAGCAATGATCTTCTCGATGATTTGTTGACCAATATTAGACTGAGCACCAGATTGTTTGAGCTCATCAATTTCTTGACTGGTAAGACTTTGCACTTGCGACCCAACGTTAATGATCTGTTGATTACTCTCGGCACTGTTCGAGAAGTAGGATGTAAGATCTGCTTTTGAGAGCTGTGTTTCACTTTGTTCTTCCTCCTCCGGAATATCGACGGCATCGAGGCCAGGGGCTAAACTGGCAACAGGCTTGACATCATTTCTGTCCAAAATCTCGAAACTTTGACCAAATGCATACCCTAAGACTCCATCCACATTAAATGAACCGAACTTTCCTAAACTGATCACTCCTCCTGGACGAAGGAGAACAATTTTCATTCCCTCAGAAGGAAGACGTATAAGAGCATGTTGATTTGCCGTTATAATGGTCCTTGACTTAGCCATGTCTGATTGCTATCAACTAGTTCCAATTGTACAGGATTCCCACTCAAGTCTACCACTGTTCCGATGGTTCATACAGTATATGGCGATGAGTCGTGCGCGCGATCAGTCTATTTTTTCAGTCTCATCAGAGCCATCGCTTGGGTTTATATCACATCAACCATGGGTAGAAGAGCCAAGAACAAGCAGGGAGTTCCCCCAACTTTCGACGAGTTCCAAGCCAAAAAGGAGAAGAAGCAATCCAAAGATGTCAAAAGAAAGAGGTTTGAACAGGAAGAGAATTCCGAACCAGTAGTGAAAAAATCGAAGAACGACACCTCAAAATCATCTAAGAAAACTAAAAAGTCATCGAAGAAGGTCGAAGAAGACGGAGATATTCATGAACATCCAGAAGGTTTACCACATGTTGATCTTGAAGAGCTCTCTTCTGCAAAAAAGTCATTGTTTGACGACTCTGAAGATGATCAAGAACTTGACAACGATGAATTTGACGTTGAAGGAGAAGATTTCGACTCTGATGAAGAGGCTCGTGCCAATCCAATGTTTTCAGATGATGATGAGGACATGGAGGAGTTGAATGCCGCAAACATGGAAGCATTATCTAGAAGATTGGATGAAGAAGAAGAACTCGAAGCAGAAGAAGCCGAGAAGGAATTGTTACAAGTTGGCCAAGTTCAGCCAAGAGCCAAAGTTTTGCCAACTGCTGAAGAAGAAGAAGCTATTGCTGGTGCTCCAAAGGATATTACCATGATCAGAACTAGAATGCTTGAGATTGTAAAGGTTTTGGAAAATTTCAAAGAGTTAGCTGAGGAAGGAAAATCTCGTACTGAGTACGTTACCCGTTTGTTGGAAGACATCTGTGACTATTTCGGCTACAACGAATTCTTAGCTGAGAAGTTGTTCAATTTATTTTCTCCAAGTGAAGCCATGGAATTTTTCGAGGCCAATGAAATCAGTAGACCAATTACCATTAGAACCAACACATTGAAGACACGTCGTCGTGACTTAGCACAACATTTGGTTAACCGTGGTGTAAACTTGCAACCAATTGGTGCATGGACTAAGGTTGGTTTGCAAATCTTTGATTCACAAGTCCCAATTGGTGCTACCCCAGAATATTTGGCTGGTCACTACATTCTTCAAGCTGCTTCATCTTTCTTACCAGTGATGGCTTTGGACCCTCAAGAAAATGAACGTGTTTTGGATATGGCTGCTGCTCCAGGTGGTAAGACTACTTACATTTCTGCATTGATGAAGAACACTGGTTGTGTTTTTGCTAATGATGCCAACAAAGCAAGAACAAAATCTTTGATCGCCAATATTCACAGATTAGGATGCAAGAACACTATCGTGTGTAATTACGATGCCAGAGAATTCCCTAAAGTGATAGGTGGATTTGATCGTATTTTGTTAGATGCTCCATGTTCTGGTACTGGTGTTATTGCTAAAGATGAATCTGTGAAGGTCAACAGAACCGAAAAGGATTTCATTCAAATTCCTCATCTTCAAAAACAATTGTTATTGTCTGCAATTGACTCTGTGGACGCCAACTCTTCTACTGGTGGTGTTATTGTTTACTCCACCTGTTCTGTCATGGTCGAAGAAAATGAAGCTGTCGTTGACTATGCTTTAAGAAAACGTCCTAACGTCAAGTTAGTGGACACTGGATTACAAATTGGTAAGGAAGGTTTCACTTCATTCCGTGGTAAGCACTTCAACCCTAAACTTAACTTGACTAGAAGATACTATCCGCACACCTACAACGTCGATGGTTTCTACGTTGCCAAGTTCAAGAAGATTGCACCATCTCCTCATGATGTCTCTAAGGCTGGTGCCAAGGAGAAGGAATCTTTGGCAAGAGCCGAAGCTGAAGAGGAGGGTATTATCCATGGTGATTTCGCAGAATTCGATAACGACGAGGACAAGGACATTATTGACCAGAGTGTCAAGAGAAGCATGAAGAGAAGAGGTATTAACCCTAATGCCAAGCGCAACAACTAGGTAGCATTGTATAGTAATCGACAGAATAGATTTTAAAGCTTATTAGCTAAGTAGACTCCTACCAAAATTCTTAATAATTTTTGAATCAGAAAATTTATTATACATATATATGATACATCCACCTACTTCAAACAAATATTTCCTAAGCCATGTTCCTTAATGTATTCAGGACCATATTCTTCATATTCAGCCTTCGAAACATATCCATCCTTGCTTCCTTCTGTTTGTGCCCATTTTTGCATACCCTTCCAAGCATCGGTAATTGGATTAGCAGCAGTACGCACCTTTAAAGGAGCACCTACTGGTAACATACTGGTAAGCTCGTTCCTGACTCTAGTCTCAAAATTTCTCAACTTGGCCAATCCACCTGTTATAAGTACATTTTGAATGAGATTGTATGCTTGGCCACCAGGAGTAAAATTGCCATCCAATCTTTTCCATAAAAGATCACTCAGAAGTTCGATGATACCTGCTTGATCTAAACCAGCAGTGTGTGGTTGGAACAATACTTCAGGAACCCGGATTCTTTCAACATTCATATGCATTTGATGGTTCTTCAAAATGATTTCGGGATGATTTGCGATATCCTCAGGCAGCATTCCGTCGGCTTGCAATTCAATAGTCAAGTTAGGACGTGGTCCGTGAACAAACTTGTGTAAAACCAGGTTCTTCCAATCAAAAGTTTGTGAAGCAGAGAAGGTATCTTCATGATGGAAAGTTGGATCATATTTCAATAATTCTTCTTCAATTTCTAAAATCTGCTTATTGAGCGAGTCAAGATCTTCTTCTAAACTAGAGTTTGTGATTTCTCTGTAAATTCCCCAATCATCGTCGTTTGCTCCGAATGTATCAGTTGGATCATTATCAATAGTTGAATTGACATTTCTTCTTCTTTTTCTGTTGCTAGCATTTCCAGATGCTCCAATAGTCTGATCATTAGCCAAATCGGTTATATTTTTCATTCTTTGCTGAGCAGCCATAGATTTTCTATCTTTAAAGGAGTTTAGTAATTTCGTCTTTTCCAAGTGCTGACTGATAAGTGCTGCGAGCTTCATTCTCTTGGAATCAGACCAGCCTTCCAAATCTTTTTCACGCCATTCAATTTCTTCCTTTTCACGTTGAAGCTTAGCTTCTTCTTCCTGTCTTTGAATTTCCTTGTTTCTTTCACGAGCTTCATAATTTCCTTTGAGTAATTTTTGCTTTCTCTTCTCTTTGATTTGTTCATCGTTTAATTGATCATCAGGAATATCGACCAATGGCCAAGCTGTTGCTGGATCAGCTGGGGTTTCATCTTCATCTTCGTCTTTGATTTTAAGAGTCTTTTCCAAATTCTTTATGTATTTGTTAAACTCTGACAAATCTTCGAATCCTTCATCGATAATCCTATTCAATTGGTCTTGCTTAGACAATTTTGCGATGTCATCTTTGACTTTAGAGTAATAATCAAGTTCCTCCTGCTTTTGGATTCTCTTTTCTAATCTCTTTTGTTGCTGTTGTTCTTGCAATCTTCTTCCTTGCTCACGTTTTCTTTGTAACTGCTTAGCAATTTCCTCATCTGACTTCTTTTTCACAGTATGTAAGCTCAAATCAACAGGAGCTTGTACCACTACATCCGTTCTTTCTAAGTTCTCCAAATCAAGACATACTTTAAGTTCATCATTGTAGTTCTCCAGGATGTAACAGAAGTCTTTGAATAAATTTGTTGTATGATCAGAGGTGAGCTTGGTTGGGAAATAAGGATACTTCATTCCCAATAAACGAGAGAGGTACTGTTGTGACAGGTTACCACCCCAGTCAATTCTCTTTGTTTGCAGGAGAATACCTTTACCTCCAATGACTGGGATGACGTGAGTCAGTTCGTGTCCTGTGCCGATAACCAAACCATCAGAGCCAGGTTTGGAATTGGAATAGAAAGCAAAAAGAGAATCAATACCAAATGCAACTTTAGGAGTTTGGTATGCCTCAAAAAGTAATTCGTACATGTTTGTTCTTTGACTCAATGGGCATCCCACAGGTTCAGTCATGACAATTGGATTATTCAAGCTACCATCGGAACTGTTTACTCCCATATGTTCAAGTGAGTAATCGATCATGTATTCAAGGTATTCCCAGTTGGTGATTAACGGCCCGTCAAAAGGAGAACGAGTGGATGTCTTAAGTAATGGATCACGGTAAACATCATTTCCCACTATCGTAACGTTGATAGGCTTCTTTCTGTAACGGTAACGTGCCATCACTGAAGGAAACACATTACACGGATCATTGGAGTTGGTAAGACCGGCTTTGAAGGAAGAACTACCAATGTCGAAGGCTATAGGCACATTCTCTTGATAGTTATTGTAGAAGGGTTCTGCAACAACAGGAGCGATGGTTTCCTTGAGGAAATTCACCGCTTGTGGAGGATATTGGGGGCCCTCAGGTTTGATCTTAGACGGTGCCATGTCTGATGTTGAGATGTTGGAAGCTGGTGGTTTCTAAAACTGAAGGTCGTGCTAACTCTCCCAAACTATCGCCGATTATGTAATCACTTAACCATCACTATAACACCACCTAAATGCGACAGGGGCAACCATCAAAGTAATGTCCGCCGACGAAAATAATCAATTCAATGTTCAAGGCTATAATATAGTCACAATCCTCAAGAGATTGGAAGCTGCAACTTCCCGCTTGGAGGACATCACCATTTTCCAACAAGAAGCAAACAAGAACAAGTTTGAAGGCGTTGGATCCAAGCAAATGGACGTTGGTGCTGGAAAGAAGGACATTGCTGCTGGTTCAATCAAGGCATCCGAGTCATCCAAGCCTAAGGCACCAGAAACTCCCAAATCTGTGGTTTCCTTTGAACAATTCATCAATGACCAAGTTGTGCCATTCGTTACCCAATCCAAGGAAATCGATCCATTGGTTGATCAATCAGCTCAACTTTTGAAGGCTGCATTCGTTGCTCAAGTAGACTTCTTGAAAGTTGTAGCTTCTGCAAAGAAGCCAGACATGAGTAATCCAAAATTCATGGAAGTCTTGAACCCCATTAACGAGAAGATCAGTCAGATAATCGAGATCAAAGACCAAAACAGAAGATCTCCTGTTTTCAACCACTTGAACACAATCAGTGAAGGATCCCCAGTTTTGGGATGGATTGTATCCGAAGTGCCAGTCTCTTTAATCCCAGAGTTCAAGGACAGTGCTAAATTCTGGTCCGATAGAGTATTGAAGGAATTTAAAGATAAGGATCCAAAGCATGTTGAATGGGTGAAGAAGTTCTTGACTTTGTTCGATGAGCTTAAATCCTACGTGAAGGAATTCCACGCCACTGGACCATCCTGGAACAATGCCGGTAAATCAATTGAAGATGCTATTGCTGAATTGAACGGATCAAAAGCTGATACCCCATCTGGTTCTTCAGCAGCAACCGGAGGTGCCCCACCTCCACCACCTCCACCACCACCACCTCCAGCCAGTCTTTTTGAAGAATCATCAAAACCTGAGGGTGGAATGAATGCGGTATTTGCCGACTTGAATAAGGGTGAGAACATCACTTCTGGACTTAAGAAAGTGGACAAATCTGAAATGACTCACAAGAACCCAGCATTGAGAAATCAATCTACCGTTCCTGCTGCTAAGAAGCCAGCCCCACCAAAGAAACCATCCAGCTTGTCCTCCAAGGAACCACCAAAGAAGAAGCCTGCTAACAAGACCTTGGTTGATGGCACCAAGTGGATTATCGAGAACTTCACCGAGGCTGACATTTCTGGCACCACTCCCATCATCATTGAGGCAGAAATGCACCAGTCTATCTACATTGGTAACTGTAACGGTATCACGGTGCAAATCAAGGGCAAAGCAAATGCTATTTCTATTTCCGAAACCAAGAACACTGGTGTTGTGGTGGAATCTTTGATCTCTGGTGTTGACATCATCAAGTCGTTCAAGTTTGGTTTGCAAGTCACCGGTGTGGTTCCAATGATCAGCATCGACAAGTCCGACGAAGGTAGTATCTATCTTTCCAAGGAAAGTGTGGAAGCCGATGCCCAAATATTCACCAGCAGCACTACTGCATTAAACATCAACGTGCCACAAGACGACGACTACGCTGAGTTGGCTGTTCCTGAACAGTTCAAGCACACCATCAAGAATGGTAAGCTCACCAGTGAAGTTGTTGAGCATGTGGGTTAGGCTCTTTATCATCTAGATCTACATAGAACACCGTTACCGCAAGGAACTGGTTGGTACCTTCTAAGTTTATAGTGGGCTTCGATGTTACGTCACATGCGCGCGGCTCACGTGCGTTAGAAGGTCGAAGAATTTCAACGAAGCCTTAAGGAAAAAAAAAGATCTTGTTATAAATCACCGTTACTTCTGGAAACTAACACCTAAAACACTTGTTATCTATACAATATGGTGAAGGATACCAAATTTTACGACGCTTTGGGCGTTTCTCCATCCGCTGGAGACAATGAATTAAAGAAGGCCTACAGAAAGGCTGCTTTGAAGTACCACCCTGATAAGAACCCATCACCAGAAGCTGCTGAAAAGTTCAAGGAGATTTCCCACGCTTACGAAATCTTATCCGATGAGCAGAAGAGAGAAGTCTACGACAATTATGGTGAAGAGGGTTTGTCTGGCCAAGGTGGTATGGGCGGTATGGGTGCTGAAGACATCTTCTCGCAGTTCTTTGGAGGAGGCTTCGGAGGCATGGGTGGCGGTGGCCCCCAACGTCCTACCAGAGGAAAGGACATCAAGCACTCCATATCATGCACCTTGGAAGAATTGTACAAGGGTCGTGTTGCCAAGTTGGCTCTCAACAAGACCATTTTGTGTAAGGGTTGCAACGGTTTAGGTGGTAAAGAAGGTAAGGTCAAGAAATGTTCTTCTTGTAACGGTAACGGTATGAGATTTGTTACCAGACAAATGGGTCCTATGATCCAAAGATTTCAAACTGTCTGTGAAACCTGTCAAGGTTCTGGTGACATCTGCGACGCTAAGGACAGGTGTACCACCTGTAAGGGTAAGAAGACTCAAACTGAGCGTAAGATCTTGCAAGTTCACATCGATCCTGGTATGAAGGATGGTCAAAGAATTGTTTTCAGTGGTGAGGGTGACCAAGAACCAGGCATCACCCCAGGTGATGTCGTCTTCGTCGTTGACGAGAAGCCACACGATCAATTCAACAGAAAGGGTAACGACTTGTTCTACGAAGCTGATGTCGATTTGTTGACTGCTCTTGCCGGTGGAGAAATTGCTTTCAAGCACGTTTCTGGTGACTACATCAAGGTCGAGATCCTCCCAGGTGAGGTCATCTCCCCAGGTGCCACCAAGGTGATTGAGAACCAAGGTATGCCAGTTTATAGACAAGGCGGTAAGGGTAACCTTTTCGTGAAGTTCACCGTCAAGTTCCCAGAAAACCACTTCGCCGATGAGGAGAAATTGAAGTTGTTGGAATCCGTTTTGCCTCCAAGAACCAAGGTCAACATTCCAAAGGGTGCCGAAGTCGATGAAGTCGAATTGGTCGACATTGACCCATACAAGCACCAGTCTACCAACAGACGTGATGCTTACGACTCTGACGATGAAGAAGGTGGCCAAGGTGGTCCAGGTGTCCAGTGTGCTTCTCAATAGATTTATATATTCTGGCTTTGTTACTCTTTGCTTATAAGACTAGTTTTGGGTATTATATAGTTCTTATTTCCTTATTATATACGCATCGATAGACATTTGTAACTCCTCCAGGGAGATAGACCAGTCCACCAGACTTCGACAAAGCTGGCGAAAACTCAGTCTATTTTTTCATTTTGACGATTAAAACTAATGATAATCCGCTAAAGAGGCAGAATACCGACATCAAGGTGTATGTTCCACCTTCTCCCAATGCATCGACCATCTTTTGTAGTACTCCTACACCGATGGCGGCCACCCAACATCTCAGCAAGTTCATACAACTGGTGGCAGATGAGCCTTGGGTAGGGTACATATCGATAAGCAAGGTGGTGGAAGCACTCAAGAATGACACAGCACACAACGAGATAAAGAATAATGATATCAAGATGGGAGCTACGTGAGTCTTTTTTTCAAGACACCATCCAAAAACCACCGAGGCCATAATCAAAAGCAACGAAGGGAAAATGGCGAAGTCGAGTCTAGCCCGCAAGATGTCGAATTCTGGCCGTTGGTGTTCTGGCAAATGGGTATATTTGTAGTCGTACTGTGATTTGCGGTGGTTGTAGAGCTTATCAAGAATGCGTCCAGTTACAATAGCACCAACCAAAGTGCCCAACCCAGGAGCCAAGTAGCAATAGCCAACATGCATGATGGAATATCCATAGTCTACCTGAAGGTTTGTAGATAAAGTGGTCAACGACATGGTCCAGGTAGCAAACTGGAAACTTCCTGGCAACAAGGCGAAGAACACCTCTTTTTTAACAATGATTTTCCAGGAGCCAAAGACATTGATTGGCATGGTGGGAGTCTTTGTTTCCCAATCACTGGTCATTCTAGCCCTCACATTTGGGAGGGCCAACACCGGCAGGATATTCCATATACGATGTGGAGGTATGGACATGTTACCCACTATGGAACGGTTGGTTTCAGGCAAAGTGAAGACAGCCACCAAGGCGACAGCACCACTTCCAATGGCAAGAAAAACGAAGATTTCTCTCCAGCCCCAGCGGGTCAAGATACCAGCACCCAAAAGTGCCCCGAAACCTTGGGCCAATAGTTGGAATCCCGACACCAACCCCACGAACTTGCCTCTTCTCTCAGAAGGCACCATATCACCAACAATCCCCGAAGATACCGAGATCAAGGAGGCAATAGCACCGGCCTGTAAGCATCTCAATACGGCCAACAACCAGTAGGTATTGGTTTGGGAAATACCCACACATACACCACCGTAAGCAACGAGACATCCAATCACACAAGGACGTCTACCAAACCGGTCGGAAAAGCATGCCACCAAAGTAGGAGCCACTCCCTGGAAAAGCAAGTAGGCCACCACCGACAAGTTGACTTGATCTGTTGTGACATTGAACTGTTCTGCAATCTCTGGCAATGCAGGAAAGTAAGCAGATGTAGAAAGAGTTGACCATATACCCGAAGCACTCAAGAGGGCCACCATGAAATACTTCTCTTTGTTAGTGAGAACAGAGTAAGGCAAGGTCACATCGAGCTCCCTGGAGGAGAAGGTGGAACTGGCACTGTTGGAGTCCAACATATCCTCGAAGTCTTTCATATACACATGTGAGGAGGCCACTTGTTCTTCATAGGGTAGGCCAACGGGAACTGTAGGCAACAGTCCCAGCTCCACAATAGACCAACGCTTGTTAGGGGGAGGCATCACTCTAGTCTTGTTCATGATCACAGGAGTGAAAGGTACTAGGGTTAGGCAACTGAGCGACGGATGGTGCAGCTTTTATTGCATTTTGGGCCATTGGAAGGTAATTCTATTAGACCGATTGATCCCTTCGATTTTCCTATTGTTAGCTATAAGGAGTATTGTTCGCAGCCAAGGTTTTGCACCCAAAGCGGAAAAAATCGCTTGCTTATGTTTCGAGGGTTATTGTATATTATGCAGTTGAGAAGTAACGCGAGGCGTATTCTATAAATGGTAAGGTAATTGGAGATGAGGTAGCGGTACCTGTAGCGGTGGTTAAAACAAACGGAAGTCACTTGCTCTGCGGCTATAGCTTCTAAATGTCCCCAGTACCTGGTGATTGTCGTACAAGCGTGAGAAATTAAGTGGTGGCCATCGGCCATCTTTCAGATCCATTTAGGAGGATCTAAGTATGTACATCATATCGGTTTCGTATTATTCTGTGGTCTAATGGCACTTATGTGGGTTTAGCATAGTATTCTATTGAAGTGCTTCCACAACAAAGATTTCTAAAATCACAATAGTGTGGATATCTGTTGTGTGCATTCATCGCATCCACATTGGGTGATGGTGAATTGTGGAAAAACTTAGATCGCCTTGCGAAGTGAGCCTCTTCTTGTTTTAGCGAGACTCCGCCGTAAGCGACAACTTTGTATGGGACAGAGCCCCAAGAAGCAACGTAAACAATCCGAAAAGAATTTCACAAGCTGTCTTTGCTATTCTTTCCGTATAAATTCTCACCGTGCGGAAATGTGTTGTGGTATATTTTACCGGGTCATGGATTTCCTCTTCGCCTGTCGTTTTAGTGATTTTTGGTATCCTCTTCCTCCTTGGAAGTCATTTCAACGCTCACAAGCTCAACTGGAGACGTTCGGCGCTTGAATAATAAAGCAATTAGTAAACAGTCGCTCAAGATACAAAACCCAGCCACCAAAGTGTAGCAACCCCCTAGTCCCATTGCCTGAATCATGCTGTCAAGAACACCAGCACCTAGTGCCGCCAACCAGCATCGGACTAAATTCAAACAGCTGATTGACGAAGTGCTCTGCCCTGGAAATAAGTCCACCAACATCGTTGTGGTAGAAGCGATCATACATACACAAGAAAAAGAAATGAGACTCGAAGAAACGATGATGGAGATGGCCGCTTGTCGATATTGGAGACACCATCCGAAGATCACTAATCCAATTACCATGAGCGCTGCCGGTACAAGGCAAATATCAAGCCTCGTTCGTATGATGTTGAATTCAGGCTTTTCCAGTGGGTTGAGGTTGCCATATTTTTCATCGTACTGGGCCCGACGGACTTTGTAATAGTAATTTAAAACTTTTCCAGTGACCAAGGAAGTCGTAAAGCAGGCTATACCTTGAGGTAAAAAGATCAAACCCACATGTATTACGGAATAATTGTAACGCGTTTCCAACTCGGAAGCGAGGGAGGTCAACGCCATGGTCCAGGCAGCATAATGTATTCCTGAGGGCAAAAGCGTACATATGACTTTGGGTTTGATCACAATCTTCAAAGGAGTCAAAATATCGAAAGGCTCGGTTGGACGCAAGGTGGAATAATCATTATTAAGCTGCTTCTTAAAATGAGGGAATACCATAAACAACAGCCGATACATCCAATTTTTGGGTACAATAGATCCATTTCCCACCACCAGCCTGGATGTTTCAGGTAACAATAGTACCGCTATAATCAGTGCAAACCCGCCTGAACATGCTAAGAAGACAAAGATGGACCTCCAAGTGTTGAACCCATAAATAAGCGCAGCACCAACAAGCCCACCAAACCCATTCCCAACCAACTGTATTCCCGATATGGTTCCAATAAAACTCCCCCTGTTTTTAGCCGTACAGACATCTCCAGAAATTCCTCCACTAACTGCAACCACTGGAGAAATCGCTCCCGCTTGAAGGCATCTTAAAACGGCAAATAGCCAATAGACCTTGGTTTGAGAAAGTGCAACGCATGAAGCCGAAAATACTAGGACGCAGCTTATGAGGATAGGTCTGACTCCTAGGAAGTCTGCCAAGTTTCCAACAATTGTGGGCATGAGACCTTGAAACAAAAGGAACGCCACCACTGACATGTTAATGGTGGATTCCGATGCATGAAAATAGGCCGAAAGCGTGGGCAATGCGGGAAAGTAGATTGGACTTGAGATGGAACAGCAGAATCCCAATAGAGACAAAATAAGCATCAAGGTGATTCTTTCCACCAGCTCGAAAATGGTGAATGGAGGCTCAGGAACTCCGTCCGAAGCGTTCGGCGGAGAAGTCTCCGGGGTTTCGGTAATCACATTATTAGACTGTTCCTGAAGATTGGAAGTCGACACCGAGGTCATATTTTCGTCTTCTTCGTGTAGAGTATTTGACTTGATCCACAGTTACCTCATTGATGTCTTGCTTCAAGGATAATAGTCACCTTTAAGTGCGCGGTTCTCGGGGAAAGAGTTACGATCGTTGGGTTCAATAACTATTCATTAGTCATGTACGGCTCCAGTATGATCGGTTGACCACTAGTCACGGTGATAAGGACAAGGCCATGATATGTAAAAGACTCTACCCTATCAGTAATTTTGTGTTCTAGTATGTAGCAAGTGATTAAGATGTCAAGACTGACACATCAGTTGGTTTCCATGATAACCCGTACCAAGAAAAATCGGGTTTTGCCGACATCGAACCCCGAAAAATACCCGTTATGCGAAATCAACCTGGAATGTAATGGTATCTTGTATGTTCAGATGGTTACATCACACCTTAGCCAATATCAGACGAATAGTAGTCGTTCGTGGAATTGTTGTGTGGGTTGATTTTAACTTTAGACTAGATCTCGGCGCAAAACGATGAGGGGACTAATTTGTGTGGGTCCAAGCATTAATCGGATCTCTATTAAATGTGGAATGAAATTTGACAGCAAAATTAGGATGTAATTCAATTTGAAACCAATTTGCTGTATGATAATAGGGCAAAAAGAAAATTTCTGGTCAATTTAGAGTACAATTATCATCATATCATGTGTTGAAGAATCATGGTGGGCAGTTATAATTGAGATATGACTCCTGCATATCGGCAAACATCGTTGTAAGGGATCAAGAACTAATGCGCTGGTAACAAAAGAAGGTTTCGTGCTGATCCTATTTGACAATCGGAGCAGTAATAATACAGTAAACGATCTCGGATACTATCAGATTCAACAAAAGGATTAAAGCCATGTATTTTCTGAAATATCTCAAGTTAAGGACTTGGATAAATTTGCATTCAAGAACTGCGATCGTGTACCTGATAAACATCTTGAAGCAATGATTCGTGTTCTTTCGAGATTTCCTGGATTTCAAATGGTCTTCTATAGTGCAGATTGATAATCTCTAGTAGATATCCGTAAAGAAACAAATATGTGGCATTATGGCAAATGCTATCATTCTTGAACATGATTCATACCACCGGTCCTGACACCTGTTGAAAAGTGGGATCTCGATAGATTCCATTTCATCAAGTGGAATGACTCCCGGAATGCCGCAGAAACTGAGTGTTAGTATTATTTCAATATTCACAGAAGATCAAACGGACAATTCAAATGTTCATGTCCTTATGGTAGAGCTTATGCCAACATTGTAGAATGCATAACTTGATATTCTCATGTGCCTATGATTCAGATGCCGACATGTGATCTGGTTATCTGAATAAGGAGTTCTACAGGAATATTGGCAGGTACAACAATCATGTGCACTATGAAAAAGCCCAGCAAGATAAGAAAGAGTGAACAAAAGTCCTATATGCAATGTTTGAAATTATTGGAAGAGCCCAGACAGGAGATTATCTTCGAATAGTTGGGCCAGATATTGATATGCTGCTTCTTAGTTAACATCCCATGTTGGCTTCAATATACATCGATATTATGTTAAACTCGCTAGAGTCTATTATGTAATATTTAACAAAGACTCATGTTTGCCACAGAAAATCGTCTGACACCTTCTGCTTGTCAACGGGATATCTAAACTTAAGGCACCAATGCAAGTAAGCACATGTGAAGTCGAAAGGAGGGGAGTATAATCTGTATACCCAGCAAATTGAAATTACAATGTACAAGGGGCAAGCCCAGAAATACCGTAAATAGCCTGATTACAATAGAGAACCGAGGTTCTCATGGCATGAACAGAGTGCTTTATCCTTCCTTTGATGTTCTCCCTTCCATGCAAGCCAATACCCGAAATTACCGGAGGAATGTGCTTATTTCTATTGCAAATTTGCATACACTGTAGCATATCTTCAACCCGTATTAAGGACTCGTACATCAAGTATCTCGCATGGTGTAAGCACTTGTTAACCGAGGAAGTGGTGCTGGTGTTGTTGATATTTCTAGCTAATCTCCTTAGGTCATCCATTCTTACCTTTCTTAGGCGCCTAGTCGTTTCTCGAACACATCACATGCATCAATTACAATAACGATCAAGCCAAAGTTGGACCAAAACAGTTGCACCACCAAAGTCTGAACCACTGGATAATTGCCTAACTACAATCTGTATGCATTAAGCGAAGCAGCGGGTATCCCAAGCGAGGTAATTTATCATTCGACAAAATATTTCAAATAAGGTTTGATGAGCCTCAGTTGACTTCATACGTTCTAATTCCTTCCCGTCTTGTTTGAATAAAGCTAGCAGGATTAGCCGCATAATAGACACATTTGAACAATCGGTCAACCATGCATGCTCAACGGATCATCACATTTCCTAAACAGGCAATCTCCTGGGTCGCAGTGACTAATGGGGAAATGTCCCTTTTGCAGCTATCGATGCGTGCATGTGAAAATACTAGGCATGGAACAGCTACTGAAATGGAATGGTTGGTAAATGCTAGCATCGGCAATGTAACGGTACCTCTAACTGGAATGAGCCGTTTTAAGGGATTCGGGAAGAAATTCTGAAATCACGGCGCTGGAAAACATTTCCTCATGAGGGAATCCCACGAACAGGGTATTTCTAAGGCAAGCTTTGACCTATAGCTATTTTTACTTGAAATCACGATGATGATCTGGAAAATAAAATTTAGGTTTGGACCATTTGAAAATATGGCAAAATCTCCGAAAACTCGCTCTGTATGTGATTAAACCCATACAATTTGTGGTGTAATTCTGGGTTCAAAAACCGGTAGTTTGATACATTTTCATATGCTTACATTGCTCATCGAGCTAGGTTAGCGAAAAAGCCTACAAATGGTAATTTAAGTGATGTTCTATAATTATAACTCCAAAAGTAATATACATAGTGAATTGAATTATTTGTCCTTATGTGGGTTATTGTACTTGCGTGCAGGTGGGTTCTTAGGGGTGGAGATCATGAAATTGATGTTATTAGTCTTGTTGGCTGACTTCTGTTTCTTGAAGGGGCTGGTGTCCTCATTTGGTGATCCTCTCGACAGAGTCTCTGTAGCAAACTGATGTTGAGGGACCAGGGTATGATGTGGAGGCACCATTCCAACAGCAGGAGGTACCTGTACCACGTACTGGGATGGTGGCCCGCCAGGGGAGTTTGAGGATGGTACGAAGTACTGATACTGGGGCTGTGATACATATGCCGAGCTTCCAGCACCATATTGACCACCCGAAGGGGGAGGTGCATGTGCAGCATCAAAAACCATGGAGTTGGGGTATTTCTGCAAGTATGGGGAACCCAATGATTTCGATTCTTGTGCTTGTGCTTGTGATGGTGGTTGTGATTGCGATTGAGGTTGGCCAGGAGGTGGCATTTGGTGCGGGTATGAGCCTGTACTTCCAGGTTGGCTAGGACCAGGGCTGTAGTAGACGGGATAGCCCACTGGTTGTGGTCCGAGTTGAGGCAGATGCTGTTGCAGGCGGTGTTGCAGTGGGTGGCTGGAAGGTGGCAATGGAAGTTGGTATGTAGGAGGTGAAGTGGTGGAGGTCGAACGGTTGACGGAGTCGCTTCCTTCAGAAACCACACGACGATGGCTGGAAACTGGCAGCTTGTTGGGGGAACGTAAAGGAGAAATGATATGCTTGATGCTTTCAGCAGTTTCTGAGAAAGAGGGTAATTGGGTATCAGAAAACTTTCTCTTTGGAGGAACTGGAGGGGTTGTATTGGAGATCTCGGTAGGAGCCTCTCTATTTTGCTTTAATATGTCATGGATAAGATCCTCGGGATCTTTGCGTAATCTCAAAATGGTCTCCTTTAAGTCATTGATAGTAAAAGAAGGAGACACGAATAGGAGGGGGATCAAGTCGCCATTAATATTCATCGATTTGGCTACTTTCAAGAGTTCAATTGCGGTGGTACCAAACTCGTTTTTGATCTGTTCCTGACGGGTCTTTTCTTGCTCGATCTTGTACTTGAGTATGTCATTCAAAGTTTCCACATTGTAGGGCCAGAACTCTTCTTCGTCGACAATCTGAGGAGGGATTCCAAGAATCTCGGAGATCTTATCGTCGATGATGAGTCTATTAGAGCTTGGAGGAGTAGTGGATTTTTTGGCTTCACTTACAATCTTATCGAGTTGTTGAGATGACATCAGCGACTGGTACCCGTAGTGCTTGTAGCGAGGACGGTCGATGTTAAAGGTCTTGAGGGTATCAAGGAATTCTTTGTTGGTGGGGGAATGCTTTGAGGAACGGATTTCCAGCTCAGATTTGAGCTGTTTGGGTTCCAGCACCGGGGAAACAGCACCGGTTCTGGATCCGTTGGTCAAGTATTCAGGGTTAGTGAATGTTTTTGGTTTGGTGGCAGGTGACGACATTCCCAGGTCTTTTACTGGTTTTTCGTTCATGAGATTGATTACAGACAACAAGTTGGATATCTTGGACATAAGAAACGGTGTACTGGTGTTCTTCCTCAAACATAAACGAAGGACAGGAGGTGAATCACTTGGACCAGAGTGAGATCAAAACAGGAACTTGAGATATGAGATGCCCTAGTAGTATCGGGGAAAGGGGGTTTGGACTAGAAGTAGACTGGAAAAGGGCCGATTGGTATTATTTATATTAGAGGGCAGTTTCGGGTGATATTTGTGTCCTAAACTCCTACTAACGTCGCATCACTGGTAAGACAAACACAATCTCCGATCGCAGTGAACACTTCCTAATCAGGCAATGTTAGGTTATGCGCCACGCACCTGTGCATTAGCCGTTTTAGGCATAGATGGAGCTGTCCGCATTGGGTAATAGTTGATACCGGGAGTGAGACCATATGTGTTCAATGGAGTGGTTGCCGGTTTACGAGAGTGCTCCCACGGTGCTAGTATCGCTGGTGTGGGTATGTGTTCGCCGGGGTAGGTATCCCCGGAAAACAGACCCATGTGCCAGTCACGGTCCAGCTGGGATCATGGGTTGCAAGAGTCTGCCGCAAGTAGCCCCATGTAACACCACCATCCCTTCCTCCCTATCCGTCATTCAAGGTAGATACAGAATTACTGCAAAAGGAATAGAGTGTCAGGAATCCGACGCCTGCGGATGCCAATTGTTGGTAGGGCATTCACTCCCCCTGGGCAGGTGAGATCAGGGCCTATTATTTTTTCACCGCTAGGAACAGTATAATGCACTACAACCACGCCGTATGAAGCCCCGCTGCTACTAGAGGCAGTTTCAGTGTTGTGCATAGGACAGCCTTGGGGGGTCTGCATTTCTCTCTCTAGTCCCGTGGTTAGGTGGAATGATGAAATCTGGTACATAGGTGGTTAATCATAAACAATCACGCATTGCTGGGAACGTAATACTCACCACATGTGCGGCATCTTCCACTTGGCCCAATCTCAAATGACTGCACCATGTGGCCTAGGCTCTCCACGACGTTTGTCGTGAGCAGTAATAAAAAATAGAACTTAGTATGGATTGTCGTAATCTAAGGTGTGTAATTACGGAATGTAGCCTAAATTAGGTTGTATGTAATGCTCGGTGTTTGCACCACACTGCGGAGGCTGGGTGCGAATACCATTTGAGGTATTGCGGTGGTTGGATTTAGTGGAGTTACAAGAAGACAACCATCTGTCATGGTCGACGACATCCTTCTACTGAAGTACAATTACCGTGGCACTGGACAGTTGAAAAGTGGTTTCGGAGTGGTCATTTATTGACACTCTGGCACCAAAATATATCGCCTATTTATGTGTAGATAAGAACTACTTGGCTACAAGAATTGCAGGCAATTTCCACGATTTTAACCCTGTTTGAGATGTACATCGGTGGTGTTTACCTTAAATCTTGGGTTCTTGTCAGAAGTGTGTTTCGATAATCCTAGTACGGTGACACCTCCATTACCTGACAGAATATTCTGTTGACTCCCACAATTGAGGCAATGGATTTGACCTTATGCTAAATCTAAACAAATGGGACCATGCATTTGGATTGCACCACCGTGGCCTGCAGTTTCCACTGTTATGTGAGCTAAATCTCTTGCCTGTTGTGATCAGTGGTGAATAGATGTTTTTCTTGATGATTGCAATTCACTGTTTTGTAATACCCAAGAATCGGTAATGCGCATGAACTTATCCACATGGTGTGACCGTTTTCCAATGCCTATGCTCCAAAAATTCTGGACCTGTAGCCAGTCTATCAATGGTCGGAAACCAAATCCTTCATCTCTTGCCCGGCCCAGTGGGAATTTTACATCCATCACTTCATCAACTTAAACTCTTATCTGACGTGTCTAAATACTGGCTAAAATTGGCTCGAATAATTATTTATGTATTGTTAAATATTCCGCTTTCTGTTAAATGGTGCCCTAAAAGCCACTGTGGTGGTCATGTTAGCGTTCCGACAGATTGGTGAATTTTAACGAATATTGCTGGGCACAATATGTCATCCTAATAATAATTGCTTACCTAGCAGCAATCACTGTAGCTTCCTGTCGCCATCACCCAGAACCCTCCTGGTATTGAATTACGGTAGCTATGTGCCGATTTTATTGGTGTGTGCCTTGCCAATCCCGAGTGCTTACCATGTCGGGCCGATTTAGAGAATGTAATCAAAGTACCCAACAAACTGTGCGACCTGATGGTTATGTTGGGGCGATTTTAAAACATACGAACAGGGATTATGTAAACACCACCGGCACCTTCCTGCACTATAGGACTTAGAGGCAACTACTATTTAACTACAATCAGTTCGTTTGCTTCGCTGTACACCTACTATTCATCAATGTTCTTTCCAAACCTTATTTGAAGTTATATTCTAATTTCTGTGTAATTCAATACCTTATTGTGTTCACCGCACACAATATTCAGTCCCACTATGTAAAAGTTTCCCGAATTGTTGCTTGTTCCCAGGCGAATACCATCGATGAAACTTGCCAAGTCTCCCCGCATCCATTCGCCGACATCGCAGTCTATAGTGGCTTCAACGTAAGCCTACGGAGCCTACGTCAGAATTGCTATCGTTTCAAGACGTAACAATTACAGATCTTTGATTGCGATTGCTCCCCCATACCATTCTGCCACCAGGGGGTGTCTTTGATCATGTCAATCTGACTTCATCTTGTGAAGATTGAATTACATCGGAGTTGGTCAACATATACTAGAATAAGTACTTTGGTAAGGTTTGTAGTTGAAGCGGAGAACAGTTCCTTGAGAGTCCATGAGTGGGGAACGGGACAGCATACATTGTTAAGCTCAATGTAAGAAGATACATAAATGTGTATGTAAGACTGGGATTTGGTAACAATAAACGCGATTGCTATACAATTCTTCATACAATCAATTCGGTAAAATTTTTTCACTATTCAATGGTCATCATCAAATGGTCCAACGAGGTTAATTGATATTGTTGTGTTCGTTCATCGGATAACTTCCTAATGCAGTTAATGTGTGAAATTTGCTGAACCTACCTTCTATGTTGATGGTGGGGAATCTAGGTGACATATTCAGGACCAGCGCTACCACATCTCCAGCACCTGAACTGTTCTCTTGTGATTTCTATAAACTAAGGAATTGCCTACTTATTGGGGGTAGAAATGTGTTGTTTTTAGGACAAAGCTTTTAACTTCGCTTCCCCCAAAGTGAAAAGTTAATGTGGGGGAGGGGTGGCAATTGTGATGATCGAAATTTTATCTATAGCTCCTTCTTTTGACTCACATACTCCAATACTTAAGAAGATAAATCATATGGGAAGCAGAAAACAGACAATTTCCGTCGAATCACTACTATCGATATATTTACATGTCCTAGGGGGTAGTACTACAAACTGTGGGTGTGTAGTGCTAGGATTCGTTACGTAAGCAAGCGCATTCATAAATAAGAGTAACATCACCACTGGAGTCCCAGTGATGGAAGGCATAACTTTAATAGCACTTGGAGGTCCCTCCTCCTCTGGCAAAACAACTGCAGCCAAAGCTTTGCAGCAATTGCTTCCCAATTGTGCAGTAGTACACCTAGATGACTTTTACCTTCCAGACAAAGACATTCCAAAGGACCAAAATACTGGTGAACTTAATTGGGATTGTCCAGAAGCTATTGATTTCGCCAAGTTTGTTGATCATATCAAGTCAATAAAGAGCAATAACACGATTCCTGAAATTGAGTCTATCCAGCTTGGTGTAGATATCAGTCTTGACGCCAATGAGATCAACCAGTTGGAGAAACTTGTGCAACCAATAAAAGAACATCAATTCGTGTTGGTGGATGGCTTTATGTTGTTTCATGATCCCAAAGTAATTGAGCTCTTTGATATCCGTCTCTTCTTCCATGCTCCATATTCTACACTCAAATCACGCCGTGAAAACAGAAAAGGATACAACACGGTAGAAGGATTTTGGGTGGATCCTCCGAATTACTTCGACGAAATTGTGTGGCCGGCTTATGCAAATAGTCACAAGTATTTATTCATCAACGAGGATGCCAATGGTCTGATTGATGCTAAGAAAAGGTCAGAATTAGGATATCTGGACTTTAATAATTCAGAAGGAACCACCTTGATTCAATTGGTTACATGGCTGTTACAACAAATTATAGACTATTTCAAATAATGCATTATAAAGTTACATATATCCTATCTTTTGGATCTACCTTTGCCCTTCTTAGGTTTCTTCAGAGCTTCTTTCATTTCGTGCTGGTAAATGTCCTCAGCACTTTCTGTAGCTTTTCTCTTGGAGTTTTTGTTCTTCACACTTACCACACCTTTCTTGTCCACTGCTTTCTTCACGGAGTCTTCGGCATCATTCCAGTCAGCGTCGTCAGCAATGGTGTATTTATCTAAATTGATGGCATTGATCAATTCCTTTTGTTTCATACGCAATTCCTTGATGGCTTCGTCACCTGCTTCATCTAAATCATCAGCCAACTCCTTCTCTATACGTTCATAATCAATATGCTCAACTTCCTCACCGTCCATTTCTCTGACGTTCTCTTCTTTCAATTCGGGCATGGTATCTTCAATGGCCTTACTTAAAACCTTTCTGAAGAAACCGGAGAACTTTCTGATGATCTTAGCAAACATGGCCATTGACTGGTTAGATGGCAAGTTCAACTCTTTGGAAATTTCATCCATATCTTTATGTTGTAAACCGATTGCCAATAAAATTGCAGATTGAATAGAAGACAAGCTAAGATCGGAACCAGTTTTCTTGGAAAAGTGTAATTGTGCAATTAAAGGTAACATGTCCACGATAACATGATAATCAAGCAAGTTGTTGGCATATGAGTCCAATCTCTTCAAATCAAATGGAGACAAGATATTGTCAAGCTCATTCTTTGAGATCTCTTTTGCAGCAAGTTTAGATTCACCGCTTTCAATTGCCTCAATAATATTCATACACTGCACAGCAGAAAACTTCTTGAATTCATATGACAAAAGTTGTAAGAATCTTTTGTGGAAATCTTTGGAAAATTCTTTCAACCAAATGTTTTCACGTCCTTCCAAAACATTAATCATGACCATTGTATGTTCACCAGTCAAGTCATTAGCAGTTTGTCTGAGATAAACTGGAACAAACCCAGACCTCTTCCAGAACTTATGCAAAGGAGCAGTTAAACCATACGAAACACCCAAGTAATGCAAGTAGTATGGTGCTTTTTCTGAGAGTTTTAACAATAATGGAGGTAATGATTTAGCATCTCTCAATTTGATTTCATCCTTAAGAGATCCATGCTCCAATTCTTCATCGCTAACTCTTTTAAGTGTATGGTCATTCAAATCATTGGATTCATTGATATTTGTGAACTTACCTTGGAAGTAATCTTGCAAGAGTTCCAAAGCTCTAGAACCATAACCCATTGAGGCATACTCTGGGTTTGTGGCAATTCTAACAACTCTACCTCCAGATAATGAAGCAAACTCTTCATCTTGGAACTGTTGAGAAACCAACCATGGGATCAAGTCTCCACCAGATCTTTGACCTCTTGAAAGGGAGTTTCTAACGGATTCCTTGGAGATTTCACCTTCCAATGCCAATTGAATCACACACAATGGGTCGGGGATTCTGTTGTCACCTTCTTCGATTGGAGGTAATAAGACGTATAATTGATGAGCAGGAGCATCACTCATTAATTGAAGATCGTTTGGAGAATTCTTGTAATGAGATGCAACGTATAAAGACATCATCTTCTGAAGGAATGATTCTGATACAGGATGGTAGGAAAATAATGTGTCTCTGTTGACGTAAAACAACTCACACTTTGATGGGTGAGGGGTTCCTTTAGTCAAGAACTTGGAGTTTTTCAATGATCCAACGTCTAAACAAAGCAACTTGTTCAACCATTTCTCAACTGGATCACCTGGAGCATATCTGATTGGCTCGTCCAAAACAATTTCCTTGAGAGATCTTGAAGTTGGAACTGAATCATGGGTCTTATTATCACGGGACACAATTTCAGTATCAGACCTCCCAGTCAGTTGTGATTGGGTACGTAATTGTTGAATCAATTTCAATGACAACGATCTACCAGTACCTTCATAACCATTAATTGTTGAGGACATGAAGACCAAATAAGGACCTAATAATCTCTTCACAATTGGCAATGGGATTGCAGCAGCCTCATCGATGATAACTAATTCAGCTTGTCCCAAAACGTGATAGTCGTTTGGGGAAATATATTGGATAGTTTGGCGATGTTCTCTCTTTATATCGACTCTAACAACTGCTTTATTGAATGATGGATTTGTCGATTGAATGATATCATAATCCATATGCTCTGTGTATTCGAGAGCATCGAAACCTTTAAAAATGAATTCAAATAATGTCTTCAAGTTCTCTGGAGATGGAGAAGTGACGAAGATATTAGAGTAACCGTGAGAGATTGCTGCAGCGATTGCGATACCCAAAGCAGCAGACTTACCACGACCTCTTCCGGCAGTCAAAGTGACTGTCGAGTTCAAGGTTTTTTCAGAAATAACATCAACAAAGGTTAAGATGGCTTGAGCTTGATTAACTGTTCTAGCCAAGTTGACCAAGGATCCCACAGGTTGGATGTCACTCAAAGATTCCTTCAATTCTTTCAACTCTTGAGCTTTGGGGGTTAACTCGTCGTCATCCTTTGGAGGCAATGCCTTAATATGCTTTCCACCAGACACTGGCAATACGTTAAGCTCATCGTCGACAACCAAACAGTTCTCGCAAGATCCCAATGATAACAAGAATCTTTCATTGAAACGAGCCACGACATCATTGTGGGCTTCGGTTCTATAACGTGAATGGATATCCATGGACATGGTATACAATTGTTTCAATGAGGTCATTGACTTTAACAAAACAACAACCATACCACCACCTTCAACAGTTTCAATTGTTCTGGCCAACAAGTTTGGAGTTAAACCTTCAAAATCTTGCAAGATTAACATACCATAGGTGTTACCCAAAATCTTTTCGGTTTCCTTGTAGTAAACATATCTGATATTTTGGTTGGAGATGAACGCTTCAAAAGGGTCTTGGTCATTTACCTCACGAATACCTCTCTTGATATCTTTCTTGATCTTATTCTCACGCTTTTGTCTGTGGGAAGTGAATCCTAATAATTTCTTCTTGTAAGCCCACAATACAGATTTGTTCATTTTGAGGTCTGCGGACATCATCAAGTAATGCAAGTTAGGAAGTTGGTTTCTGGCCTTATCACCAACAATGAAGAAGAAACTTCTTTGCTTTTCCTGGACTCCATTACGGATGAGGGCGGGAATACGTGAATCGATTGCCTTTTTACCCATGATGTACTCTAGAGAATTAGATAGGTGATGGGGTCAATTTTTTTTGGTGATGAGTAGTGCGATGGCCGAGATTTGCACCCAAGTCTGTACCATACAAAATACGTCAGATCATTCGATGCCCAGCGTCAGGTTTTACAGTATTTGGTTTAACAGAAAAGCATCGTATAGTGGATCTTTGTGATCGCTTCTCTTCTGTGTCTTTTCAACTGAATAAAACTGCAGTGTTCACTATGGTGCAATTTTTTGGCATTCAATTTAATAGGGATTATATACTTACTATCCTCCAAGTCACTAGCAATTACAATTGCATCTTATTTGAGGAGACTTCTTTGTTTCTCAAACTTCCTCTGTGTAATATGGTACATAAATTGGTCTGTCATAGTATAGTTGTTGAGTTACCCGATTATTCGCATCGGGTATAATAATAAAACGGTCGCATTTGTAGTTGCAATTTTAATTAGTTCACAAACACCAACATGGGTATCAAAGAATACAATTACAAACGAAGTCTGAAAAGTAAAAATTTCGAAGATACAAGCGATCTGGAATGTACGCTGGGCTCATACAGAAAGCATGGCGTAACCTTGGCCCGCAGTAAAGTTGCACCCAGGTCAGGAAATCAGTTCAAAGTAGGTCCACATTTCTTACCAACCAAAACTAGGAGAGACATAGTAATGGTAAGGCCCGGTGGCACTTCACTTAATGTTAAACCAATTATAAATTCTAGGATTGACCGCGGTTTTGATCTAGTTGATGGCGAATGGATAGGTTACAAGAGGAACTACTTCACCTTAGTAAGTGCATTCGAAATTGAGAATCATGACTTGGATATTTTCAGCCAGAATGAGTTTAGCACTATAGGAGAGGATCAGAAACTAATTAAAATTCACTATTTCTCCATTCACTTGGTGGCTCTTTGTTGTGAAGACAAGTCTTCAATTGGATTGGTTCAACATACTGCCAAGAGAGATCGAGGACCCCAAATTCCACCTCCCATCTACCATGTTATTCCTGGAACCATTCCAGGCCATGAAATAATAAAGCAAAGCTCTAATATTAGAAACGAGAGCAAAATCAGTACTTTTAATCAAATCTTCTTCCAGGACATTTCCGAGGTTGATTTCTCAACATCAAGTATCTTACGAACTTATCCTCAGGATCGTATGGTTGCAACGGTTGCCCGGTATGAGAGGATCCAATTTTCATCTGCGATTAACCAAAAGAAACCGTCTTTGTCTCATCGTCATTTTGTCCTTCGTGTGATTCTTGCTGCAACCTTGCAAAATGGTGAGAGTGTCGAAATTGCTCACACACAGACTCCAGCATTAACCATTAGGGGTAGATCGCCATCCAATTATCCAAAACCTCTCAACATCAACATTCCACGTCATGAAGAGGATTCACAACCTACCTCCAAATTCACCGAATACCTTCCAAGTATCAAAAACATTAATGCCCCAAAGGGCAATATAAGCAACTCATTCTCAGAAAGGAGCTTGAACCAAGAAAATCAAGAATCAAGAAACTATCATTCTCTGAGCTCTGAAAATAGTTACGTCTTTGATAACCCGTATTTGAATGAGGACCAATGGGATTTGAATTTGTATAGTGCTTCTACTAAGACCTTTAGTAGTGGAAATTTTGGAGTTCCAAGAACTTCCCTTCTTGAAAACATTCATTATTTTGAGAAAAATCTACAAAACTATGCAATTTCCCATCAGTACAACATAGAGGGATATATTGAACCACAAATAATTGCCCAAAACAACAAACATAGAGACCAATATTGCTCACCATTGGATTCGTTTAATGTATCTATCGAAAACTCCTACTTATTTCAATTTCAACTGGCCTGTACTTCCAAGGAACAGGACAGACAGGAAAATACTGGTACAAATAACTCAGAAAATTCGTTTTCGGAATTCCAAAAAAAGCTAAAGCAAATCCGATCAGAATCCAACAGTCAACTGGACAATGATATGTCGTCGTTCTTGACTCTTCCCTAAATACTCTATGGTTTATTAGCTCTAAAGTTGTCGCAGCCACAACCATGTAAATATTTTCTCGCTTTTGTGCCATCAATGCGCTTCAAACAAAACTTCACCGTCCACACCACTACAGCCAATACATCATGTTGTTCTTTAGTTTCTTTAAGACTCTTGTTGACCAAGAGGTCACTGTGGAGTTGAAAAATGATATCGAGATTAAGGGGGTGTTGAAGTCCGTCGATCAATACTTGAATTTGAAGTTAGACAACATCTCTTGTGTCAACGAGGGTAAATATCCCCACTTACAATCGGTTAAGAACTTATTCATCAGAGGTTCCACCGTTCGTTATGTGCATATGAGTCCCAACTCGGTGGATTGCACCTTGTTGCAGGATGCTTCCAGAAGAGGTACGTACAAATGGAATATCACCTTAATCCCCCAAAGAATGGACAAAGGAATGGAAAGTGCACCAAATCACACGAACCTTTCAAGATTTGGGCATTTGAGCCATATCTGCATACATAAAGACAGATATTTGCATATCAAGTTGCCAAATCGTGCAAATAATTGGTACATGTTCTACTTTTCCATCCACAACATATTCGGGTTACATTATGGAATCCTGTTACTAACATACAGAGGCCTTGGCTCAATCAAGCAAGTAAAGTATTTTATATGTAATATAGATCATTTCATCGTACTGTCGGGTGTGGAGACAGGGGTCAGGAGCCGAACCAAGCATTTTGCCCTGGAATGGCCAGGTTTCTTGCAATATGAGCAGGTCTTTTTTGACTTGCCATGGTGACGAGAAGAGTTTCTACTTGGGTCGGCGTTCGGTCTATGCTCCGGTCTTTGCGTTGTAGATATATTAAGTTTAGCAAGATTCTGCTCGATGTCTGTATTCCAGTCCTTCGATTTCAATTGGATCTTATGCTTCGGCACAAGCACATATTGGCAAGATGTGGTGTTTTCGTAGACTATCGAATGACATTCAGGACACTCAATTGGAGCGGAAACCGTGTCAACGAAGTTGCGGTCATCAAGACTCTTTTCGGAACTGATGGGGGTGTCAACACTCTTTAGATGATCGAGGTAGGAGTTGACTACCATCAATTTGGAGTTGTATTCGTTCTTGAGCTTCTCAAGCTCCTGAGTTCGTTCATGAATAAGTTTTGCTAAGGAATCCACCGATTTCAGGAGTTCCACCACCGACATGGCTCCTGGTCACTGCACAAATGGATTCTACTGTTTTCTAGTGATGGGATGGACCATATATGGATCCCCGTCCTGCAGACAAACACAATTCTAAACCTCGCCACTACTCTCAGAAAAATTGCTCTTTTCCTGGCTGTGATGGCCTGTGGCAGAAGCGCACTAATCGTTGAGTTATGTTTCATGAATTTATCGAGGTCCGTTTCGATCCTCGCGGTATGCTTTTCGTTGGTTTGAGTAATCAACTTCGCGATAGCAGGCAATGAGTAACAATATCACTGGAGGGAAGCAATTCAGCACAGTCCGTTACCCGTGAGTAGGCGAATACGGTTGGCCTCGACGTAGATCGGTACATAACTTGCTAGTGTGTCGACTCAAGTTTTTGCTTCTGAGAGTTACAGACATTTACGATTGTTGAAATAACTGTAATGACTAAGAATCTAGTATAAGGTTCTTTTATGATGCTATTAGTTTGCCTAACGTTGTTAAGCTGATGCTGTTCCACAAATTGAAGTCAAATTTATAAATTAAAATTTAGTGGCGTTGAGTGGTACACAGGCAGTGAAAAATTTGACGTCTGTAACATGCGATCAGTATCTGAAACATCAGGGTGGCGTGGAAACGTTATTACAATAATCATGTCAAACCAGTTCATAATACGACAATATAAAGTTAGGTATACGTAGCTGATACAAGGTGTAGGTGACGTTAAGGGGAGCCAAAAAGAAAGCCCGATGCGGGGGTCGAACCCGCAACCTTTTGATGTCCTTCATAAGAGTCAAACGCTCTACCGATTGAGCTAACCAGGCTTGATATGTTTGAATACGTGGCAAGTGCAATTATACCAAGCAGATCTAATGGCACTCACTGGTTGAATTCTCAAGTGTGCCATAAACATGGCTTGAAATTTACATATATTTCATGAATGGATGAATGTTATCCAGATCTATCTATATAAAGAATATGTGTCTCTAATTGTATAATTAAAGTTCTATTATGTGCTGTAATACAAAAGCTATAAACAACAAACCAAAAACAGATCTAGAGAAGATTAATTTGTGTCCCCTGTTGGCAAATGGAGCCCTAATCAAAACGTAACCTTGAAAGCACAAATAATCTTCCCTTGGATCAATATAGAAAGTTGGTCCTTCAGCGCCATCTTCTAATAGGCAGGTGATATCTTTGGTTTTTGTTTTCGACTTCATTGTAGGTGCTTGAATCCAAATTTGGCAATTATCCAATGCTTCACGCTGAAAGTAGTCGTTATTGAGTAGGAAGTTGGTACTGTTAGGGTGCTGGCAATTGGATAAATCACTAGTCATATTTACTGGTACCTGTTCAAAAGGAATATTACATAACGGGTAATATTTCTGTTTCACAAGGCAAAGGTGTGCGGCGTTTCTCCTCGTAAAGTGTCATTCTTTGGATAGTATTTGATACCATGCGATAAATAGAAAAAAGCTCTGTTGCCCTAGTTGTAATTAGTTTACAATCAAAAATGCAAATGAATTAGGGTATTTGCCTTCACTCCTCAGTCATTTGTTTGAAGCAATCAATTACATGAGAAACAAACAAAAATTAAGTCATATAAAAAGGGATCTATAGGACTGGAGGTAATGTCCCACCAGAAATGAAATTGGAAGCTTTTCATTGGTATTTTTCTGATTATTAGTCTATCTTACTCTTGAAACGTTGAAGAACACCTTTCAATTGATGTGATAATAGCTCCCTTTCATTATAGCATAAGGATATCAATCCAAATACACAAATAGCGAAACTTTGGAAAAATTGAACGAATGTATGGGTACTGAAACCTCCGGTTATTTTATAGTATGCAAGTTCACAAACGATTAGAATTGAAACAGGTTTAATTATTCGGCTTACCACCGATATTGTTGAAATATTGATTTCATGCTTGGTGAAAAATTTCTTGATTGAGATGCCAGAGTAACCTATGCGCATGACCATATTAATTGCATTTGATAATATTAAACCAGTAAGCCCAAGCTGGAATTTATCAATAAAAATATACAGGCATGCCAATACGACCATACTCAGAAAGGTCATGAATATTGAGAAACGTCTGATATCAGCAGGTGTAGCTATACTTGTGAAAAAAGCTTCAAATATACCGTTGAACGCAAGCAAAGGCAAGTACATAATATAACGAGGGAAAACTTCGAAAATATCCGTACTTGTCCATTTGGATGATTTAGTGCCTAGAAGAAATTTTAGTAAAAATGCAGCATTCGTGCCTCCAGCCAATAATATCAACACCGATAAGTTAGTATAGAAAACGCTCAAGTTTGTAACCACTCGATAAGAGTCTGCAACATCCTGTTTTGATAGTTTTGCTGAAGAAAGAAGTCTAGTAAAAAGCATACGTACAGACTCCTCAATTGGCTGGAATACTAACCGCGCTGCCATTGAACCGTAATTTGTTATCACTGAGTACACACCTTGCTCTTCCACAGAACATAAATAGTTGATCAAAAGCTTGTCACCTTCTGTAAGAAATTGTTTGAAAATCATCTGGATGAATAAGCTTTTCCAGATCAGCAAAATTTTACTGTTGAAGTAATAGGATGAATTGGCGTCTTCAATCTTTTGAATAGAATATTTTAATTTTGATTCTTGAATGAAATGGACATGATAACAAAGAGCCAACGTTGAAGAATAAGTTAATTGACCAAATGCAAATGCCATGACCGCCAAAGCATCGAAATTAAGATTATGAAATCTTCTAGAAATCAAAACTGCCGAAACAGTACAAATACATCTCAAGAAAACAGCATAACCTTCGAATTTTGATCTGACTTTGAAATTCAATTGAAACTGATTTAGCACATAGATTGGCTCTGCACTCAATTCCAATATAATCAGTAGCCAGATCATTCCAAGAGTAAGGGTATGGTAAGGTAAGTTGAGTACCGATTCTCTGAACATCAATGTATTACATTGCCAGTAAATGATTAGAACTGATAATGGAATTCCCACCAAGAATGCAATAAATCCGAAATTGACAATACTTTGGTGTGTGCCAATTATAGTAGACGCGTGGTAAATGCTAGTGACATTTGAGGTTGAACCCTTTGTTTTCTTGGTTTCTGTCAAAGAATCGTCCGCCTTTTCTTTCGGGGACTCAGTTCTTTGAACAGATAAACGGACACCTTCTCTACTGAAGAATAAGATGGTTGAAACCAAGAATTCCAAATATGTTGAGATGCCGAATATCTTGGGTGAAATGAATCGTATAAGTACTTGATTGAGTGCAAAGGTGAGGAACTTGGTGAAAAACTGCACTAAAATCAAAAAGGAGGCCCCACCTGACTTCGCCAAGACTGACAGGTCTTTAGAGGGTCCATGGTCGCTTGAGGTACGGTCAGAACCATCCATGTTGATAGTTAAACCAACTATAGAATTAACGTACGTACTTGAGGAACGGACCGTTTTGCATGTTAGGAAACACCAATGCAGGTTAGAAGAAGGAGGTTAATTGCAAAGTCCGTGCACATAACGTAGAGTAAACTGTAAATTTTATTACACCTTCGTGCGGGTCCTTACATGTTAGTGTTCTCCCAACCCACTTTGGAAAAATTTCCATCACTAACTCTAGCCATTAGCCTCATAGACATAGTAAGCAACATAACCAAGTGTCGCTAGCTCGTACGGTTATAATTGCAAAACACCTTTCTGAATATTGCAAATAGTTGCTTGGCAAAACCTTTGCCGCTACTTTCTTGGTGACCTGGTTCCTTAACATCTACCCAGCACCCTATCCTACCCAGTTCCCTACGGTTAGCACTGTTGGAGCATAAATACCAATATTATGGATCCCAATATCAATCCACATGACGTCGAGCTCCGTGAGCAGGATCGTTGGTTACCTATTGCCAATGTGGCTCGTCTCATGAAGAATACTCTCCCTACCACCGCTAAAGTGTCTAAGGATGCAAAAGAATGTATGCAAGAATGTGTGTCAGAGTTTATATCTTTCATCACCAGCGAAGCAAGTGATCGTTGCGTCCGCGAGAAGAGAAAAACCATAAATGGTGAAGATATATTGTACTCTATGCATGACTTAGGCTTCGAAAACTATGCAGAAGTGTTGAAAATTTACCTTGCTAAGTATCGTGAACAACAAGCAATGAGACAAGCACGCGGCGAGACACGTACATCCCAAAAGCAGGCCAAGGCAGCTGCAGCTGCAGCTGCTGCTGTCGCCGCTGAGGATTCCGTGAATGAATACAACGCATCACAGACAGCATCGCCGACTTCAGCAGACCACGATGTGGGAACTTCAGCTGAAGCTGGCTTTTTGGATGGAGAACAACATTTTATGACTACCACACAAGTTGGTGAAGCAGGAGAACTCGATTCAAACTCGGTGACCAACGTGAATAGTGCAGTTGCTTCAAACCCTTCCTCGACAAGCTCGATTACTTCCCCGCAGCACTTTTATGATGAGTTTGGCCAAGACAGAGGATCCAAAGTAAAGCAAGAAGATGATCCTGATGCCCTGTCTACCAAGGTTCTAGCTGAAGATTACCAGTATGATGATTTTATCAACGAAGAGCCAACTGAAGAACATCAAGGCCATAACGGTCATCACAATATTGATGAATTTACCAAAATCTCTCATGATGAACCAGATATTGATAATTTGACAACAGGTATAACGAATAGCACCTCAAACGGTACATACTTTTAGTTCTTTTCGAGGGAGCGTACAAAGAAGTCGATAGACACTCAAAACTTCAATTCTCTTATGTGTTAAATTTAACAGGATAAATATGTATACTATTGAATCTATATTCCACTGGATCTATATTGGGCCAGAACCCTAGATTACTATAAAATGACCATAGTCGGCAAAACTGAATTGAAGGTTATAAAAATTGTAGGGGCAACATTGTCATTAGTGGTTAATAGAGACCAATCAACATTGCCCATAACATAAGGATATATGAAAGGAACTGGTTCGAGACCATTTGCTCGAAGAATGCATATGTTTTATTATTATGTGCTGGGATTTACACCTTTTCCCGACAAATAGGACAGGTATGTGAATATTCTATCCAGTTTTTAAGGCAGGCATAATGAAATTGATGACCACAATTCAAAATCCTTTCTTCTTGGGTACTGAACATGTTGTCGTAACAAATAATGCAACGATCCTTGATTGGTTCTGAGGGGATTTGAAGTTTATCAAGTGCAAGCTTTTTCTTTTTAAAATTAACAAGACTTCGTGTGTTGTTTACTAAATTCCGGAAGCTTGCGTATGATGAAGGAAGTATGTGAAATGGAAAGGTAAAGACATAAAGAAAGATCAAGGAGAATAGGGAAATCATGGCGAATCTTAAGAGATTGACTAGGAATTCACTGATAAACATGATCTGCATCTTTGTCTCTTTCCATTTAGTGTAATGATAGTTCACTTCTTCGATATCTATACTTGATTGAACGCCTTCAAATCTCAAATACTCGAAAAAGTTCACAGCAAACTTCATCGAAGTTAGGATAATTAATGGGAATATATGAAGGATTTCAAAGCCAAATATGGCAAGTAAAATGTTGTTTTCGATATGAAGCAGTGAGGTGGTTGAATGCAAAATTGATGAATGCAAAGCTTTAGCAGATTTATACCTTTGGCCAACTTCAAGGAAAAACCGTACAATAAGCATACAGTCAATAAAGTTGAGAAGACACAAGCCGAAGGCAAATCTTACACCACGATATTTGATTTGAGTGTACTTAGCATTATTTGCTTGTTTTTTAGTAGGGAAAATGTACAGAACTCTTTCAGCAAACATGTAGTGAAACCCCTTTAAAAGCACCACACAAAGAAATAAAGCCCCAAACTTGAAAAGTTCGTGTTTTATCAAGCCATGGTCGAAAGTAAAGCATTTAAAGTAGAAAACGATGAAACCAACGCAGAATTCCCAGATTGTGTAGGTGACTTTATCACGAAGTGTTTGGATTTCATTTTCAGTGAGTTTGCCGAAAATTGCCCATTTGATACAATTAACAAACAAAAAAAATGACAAGAAGAAATATTCCTCTGGACGCAAGGAATTTGGCCATTTGGCTAAGTATTCATGAATTTGATTTTTGTGACCAAGCCGTTTGTAAGCTGATATTCCAACAATAGTACCGAGCTGTTGTTAGTATAAGACTATGACGTGAAGTTTAATTGTGCTGCGATAGCCATTTATCCTAGAAACATCAAGATAAAGTCCAAGACTTTATTCTTATTCGTTTTAAATGTTGAACACCGTGATATTTGTTCAATGGATCAGTTCTATGTGGATACTGTGAATATCCTTTTGCAACCACCATGGTTAGGACAATACCAGAGAACACAAAAAGAGCACATAAAATTCTTTTGATACTTACGGCACTCAAACGTAACTTCCATTTGGACATAGGAAAGGATGTTAGAACTGGTTTTACTTCTCGTCTTGTGATACGTGACTTATCAGGGACATCCTGCACACAGCCGTATCACCCTCATGTTACAGCCGTGGGTATTGGAAGATGATCGAATGCAAGCGATTCCTTCCCACTTACAAAGTTAACGAAGTTTTTGCTCCAGGATGTAATACTTCTGCCAAAAGTTTTAGTTTAGGACGAAACCAGGCTTAACTAGTTGATCTGACAGAACTATCCCCATGTTCTCACCTTTCAGTCTCCCGCAGCCCATCTCAGTTGTATGCAGTTCAGGTGAGTGAAAAATTCATCGTTATGGCCCTTACATTATTTAGAAGCTTATCAACATACGGAGCAAGAATGGGTAAGAGGAACTTCAAAAGAAAAGGCGGTGACAGGAAGAACTTCGGCAAGCGTCCTGAAAAGGATAGAGAAGGGAGCTGGACCGATGCTCTTCGTGAAAACGAAAAATGGGAGACTTACTACAAAGCTATGAGTATTGTACCTGAAGATGAATGGGACTCTTTCAAGAAGCACTGTCAAGAAAACTTGCCAATGACCTTCCGTATCACTGGATCCCGTGCACACGCTGCCGAGATCAACGACATCTTCACTAAAAACCATGTGGCCAAGTTGAAGGACGTCGAGTTTGAAGGTGTCAAGCTCGAGCCAAAAAACTTAGCATATTATCCTGGAGGCCTTGGCTGGCAAATCGATGTTTCCAAAGGTGTGATTCGTAAAAACAAGGAATTCGCTGAAACTCAACGTTTCTTGGTCATTGAAACCGAGGTCGGTAACATTTCCCGTCAAGAAGCAGTTTCAATGATTCCTCCTTTGTTGATGGATATCAAGCCAAACCACGCTGTTTTGGATATGTGTGCTGCTCCAGGTTCCAAAACCGCCCAATTGGTCGAGGCCTTACACGCAGAAGAAGAGACTCTGGCTCCCACTGGTTTTGTTTTAGCGAATGATTCTGACTACAAACGTTCCCATATGTTGGTTCATCAAGTGAAAAGATTGAACTCCGCTAATTTCATGGTTGTTAACCACGATGCACAATTATTCCCCCGTATGAAATTGCATGGTAGCACCGATTACTTGAAGTTTGATCGTATTTTGTGTGATGTTCCATGTTCTGGTGATGCTACTATGCGTAAGAACGTGAACGTCTGGAAAGACTTCACTGTTAACAATGCTTTAGGTTTGCACCCATTGCAAGTCAACATTTTGAACCGTGGTTTACAATTATTGAAGAAAGGAGGTCGTTTGGTGTATTCCACTTGTTCCTTGTCACCAGTTGAAAACGAAGCTGTTGTTGCTGCTGCTTTACGTAGATGGGGTAAACAAATTAAAGTTGTCAACTGTGATGATCAATTGCCTGGTTTGGTTAGACGTGCTGGTCTCCGCGACTGGAAGGTTTTCAACAAAGAGATGGAGCTCAAGGAAAAAGGGGCTGAGGGATTCGTGGATTCAGTTTTCCCACCAACTCACGAAGAAGCTGAAGAGTTCCAATTGGAGAACTGTATGAGAGTCTACCCACATCTCCAAAACACTGGTGGATTTTTTATTACCGTGTTTGAAAAGGTTGATCCAGAAGGTTCTGCTAAGCGTGCCGTCGAAGAGGAGACTGAAGATTCTTCCAAAAAGCAAAAGGTTGAAACTGAAGAAAAGACTGAAAAGACTGAAAAGACTCAAGCTCCTCTTAAGCATCATCCCCAAAGAAAGGAAAAGATGCCTCGTGATGCCAACGAAGAACCTTTCATTTTCTTGGACCAAAATCATCCCGAGTTGGCTAAATGCTGGCCATTTTACGACATTTCTGAGTCTTTCTCTCGTGATGCTACATTGGTGAGAAATGCTACCGGTGAACCATTGAGAACTATCTACTATGTTTCTCCAATAATCAAAAAGATTCTTGATGCTGAGGAACAAAAGCTCAAGATTATTCATGCAGGTATCAAATTATTCGTTTCACAAAGAAACGATTCTGGTAACTGTCCTTGGAGAGTTCAAAACGAATCATTACAAACCATCAGACCATTTTTGGGTACCAAGAGACAAATTGCATGTAATCTTAAATTATTGGAGAAATTGTTCATTGAAGCATTCCCAAAGATTCACGAAATCAAGTCATCAGGTGTTGATGTTGAATTTTCAGCAAAGTTGGATGAAATGGCCGAGGGCTGCGTCTTTTTGACTGTGAACAGAGATGAAGGTTTGGAAGATTTATTCTTGCCTTTGTGGAAGGGTAAGTCCAACGTAAACCTTATGGTCAACAAGAAAGACACTCATGAATTGCTTTACAGAGTCTTTGGAATTGCTACTACTTCCAAGGACGAAGGTAAAGAAGCTGTCTACCAAAAGAAGCTCGAGACTGAAAAAGCAGCTCGTGAATCTGTTGAACCATCAGCTGAACCTGAATCAAAAAATATAGTCACCGAAGTCGCTGAAGCAGTTGAAGAAGTTGTTTCTGCTGCTTTGGATGCTCCTGTTGCTGAAGCAAATACCGAAGAAACCCCTTCTAAGGAAGAATAGATAAATTGTATCATATTTAGTGAGTAAAAAACTACAAATTCTGAAATTAATTAAATATTATTGAAGTCTTGAAACTTAAAATCTACAATTATTGATGGATTACAATAATTATAGATTCCTATGATGAATTTGAATACTACCTATCTTTTATGCTATCATTTGGTTGGTACCTGTTTATTCTCAATTCCACACGTTGTCTCCATCATCGTCTGAACTATCGGTATTTTCCGAAGTTACCAGACTTTCCGATTCTTCTGGGTCTTCAACATCATGATCACTCAAATTCTCTTCATAATTACTTAATGCTTCATGATGCGCGAGAGAACCACCATCAGACTGGTGATTTTCTGTTTTCGCAAGAGCGATTTCTTCCCTTCTTTCTTGTTCTATCTCGTCATCTTCATTAGTCATAAAAACAGCAGTGCCTAAAACGTGCTTCCTAGTTTTTTCAAACGGTTTCCTTAAAACTTTCACCTCTTCATCTACTTCTGTGTAGAATTTTGCCAATGATTCGGTTACCATTTCATCGGCCCAAGTTTCAACTAATAACCCAAATGCAAGTAGTGCTGATGCATCACAAGACCGGGTGAGTCCTGGTTCACATTTGAACTTTTTACTGGTGTATGCATGAAGAGATTCCAATAGCTCCGAGTCAGGTAACTGACAGTCTTTTGGGAACTCGTCTCGAGTTTTGATGGGTATTTTGATTATTGAAGGCTTTCTTGCATCTAGAATTTCATCTGGTGGCACGATAGTACCCCTTACACCAATGATTTTGTCAAAATCTGGAGCCTTACGGTTAATATGGAAAGTAAGAGGAGCGTAATCTACCTTGTGATGAGGTGATTTCTCCACTTTACTTTTGTAGTATGATCTATCTTTGGTATATTGCCCATCACATGCCTGATATATATTTACTTTTCCCCTGTCCTTTTTCAGCATCTTTAATAAAGCTGTATTAGTTTCTATTATTGAAAGACTGCAATAGTCTTATTATAAAGGTCCTTCGAAATTTAGTGAATAGTGTCGTTCATTAATTTAACCCAGATGTAGTTCATCTGATGATACGCGCTATGTGCAGTGCCCAAATTTTGCAACTAGTCCTGTAATTCCTAGTGATTTAACATACATTCTTCTTTGCAAATTTTCCTAAGAAAGAGCTTAAGCTCAATCAATTATCAGATAAGTTAAAATTAGAGATATAGTCTACTTATAGAATAAAAATTAATGAACTATGCGAATCGGAATCCACCAATATTGTCTACGAGTGTACAGACGGTCCTATCTAGATTATTACTCCACTTAGAGCAAGAAAGTTGATGCATGGTTAGATATACGGAAATATCATTGAGATCGAGGAACAGATTACCTAGTATCTCCCATTCTGCTGCAATCCAAAACCCTTTAGAGAATAAGACATCGCCAGAGTACCAGTCACAAAAACAAACCATTGCCACCAAGCAGAAGTATTATTTCATAATTCAATTACAGAATGAATCATGTACTGATCATACTGGGTTCCTTACTTTTGAAGAATAAGAATGTGGAGTCTGATTACGTGTTTCTTGTTGAATAGTTGAGAAGTGCTTTGTCATTGTCAAAACCTCCCACCCATTTTGAAAAAGGCGAAATAGAAAGCCTTTCCCTAGATACATGTACTTTCAGGTTTCTAATCATAACCATTCCCTTTGTTAGATGTATGCATCAATTTGGCATGTGTGAGTTTGGCATTATTATGTGGGGCGAGCCTCATTGGGAAAACATGTCACAAACCGATCCTTCCAATTGATATCATCACAAACGCGATGTTTGTATAGAATACATACTATGTCACTTAAAGAAAAGGTTTCTGGCCATTATAAATTGAGGGATGAAATAGAAGAGCTAGTGGTGCAGGATGAAAGGAGAAAGACTTTGGTGATGTTAGCTACTCAAAAGGTGGTATTAATATCTCAAGCACCAAAGAAGAACGCTAAAGGAACCATAGAAACAGTTAGATTGAAAAGTCAAATCAACGATTATGAATTATACACGAATAAGTTGAAACAGGAGCACTCCACCAAAAACAAGCTTCAGGAAGCTAAAATCGAGTCCTTGAAAGATGAAAATTCTAAACTTAAAGCCCAACTTAAGGCGTTCAAGGATTCGGCACCTGTTGGTAGAACATTCGGAAAAGGAACATTGTTTTCAAGGCCTTCTATGTCTCCATTCTCTTTGAAGTCATTCAACTTTCAACCGGACATGGATGGTCCGGCTCCATTAGGAATACTGAAGCCATTTCAAAAACTCGATAATATATTAACACCTATCATACCCAAAGCAAAAAAGCCTAAGCGGACATATATTACATCTAAAAATATAAACCAATATGATTTATTGATGAATCCAAGCAAGTTCTTGAAAGAAAATGATACCATAGCCGAACTTGATGTGCTCAAAGGATCATCAGCCATTCCTGAATCGGAGAAATCTACTGCTACCCCATCAATACTTCCATCTTCCTCCGAATCCAAACAACCGACTGATGGCTCAAAAGCGCCCACTCCTAATAGTGAATTGATAGTAGAGGAACTCAAAAAGCCGGAGATTGTGGATAAAATCCCCGCCAACCATATAATAGATGCCAAAAGTACACCAGTGAAAACACCTTCGAACCATTCTTTCGTTGAAAATTTCGATAGGTCACCTGAATCAAAGTCTGCATCACCTGAATTTACTCCTTCCCGAATGAACTTGACGACCCTCAAAAAGATTCCGTTGGGAAAACCATCAGAAGACTTAAAAATGACTCTGTTTTCTGTTACTGAGGATGATACATTTACAAGTGCCAATTCCACCATGTTTGGGATGAAATCAGACGACGAGTCCAAGAAAAAGAAGAGAAAGCTCAAGTTGTGGAAGTCCAATGCCACCAAGGTGGATTTAACAGCCGACAAAAAGGCTAAATCGTTTGGCTTGGAGGATGAAAACTTGAACTCGCTCAATTATTACCAAGATGACAATTTCGCACTTGATGATGGTGACAGTCCGTTAAAGGCAACCAAGAAAAGACCGTTGGAATTGGACGAGGAGTCAATGCCCCAGGAAACCAAAAGAAAAAAGAATATCTTCACCATCGACTAATGAATTTCCCACCGGGGCCATTAGCCTAATTCTTAATGCGGTTACGACTTTATAGAATGCATTGAGAATGTTGGCCTGAAAACATCCAATGCTCCTTTCTTAGAAATGTATTATTATGCAGTGGCCACATAATTCTGTAGACAACATCCTAAAAACATATTCGAGTGAATACCTTCAACTAACCTTTTTTTACATTGACCTTTCACAACAATGAAAATGACTAGCCTGTTGACTCAATCCAAAATCCGCTCCACGTGACTTCACCGACTATCGCCAAATCGCTACGTCCATCTAGGTTCCTAAAATATTACTAATCTGACTTCACCAAAGAGGTATTCCCGGACCAAACAACTTCCTCAATCTGAATCCCAATGAGGTCTGGAAAGTACTTGAAAGGTGTTTCGAGATGCCCTTCCCAAGCGTACCTCGGAGTGAGATTTGCCACCACCGCATTGAGGCCGTTGCCTTCAGTCTACACAGTGAACGACTTCAATTCCAGGTACGTCATTGACAACTATTCTCAGGTCATAAAGCCAGAGTCATTGTTTGAAATATCGGTCAAGGACAAGAACGATGGCAAGCAAGATGTGAACGAAGATACCGACAAAAAAGTGCCTCAAGACATTCCGAAGGAGGAGAATGACAACCCGTCGGAGAAGATTTCTGAGGACATCAATGACAAGAAAGACACTCCCGAAGAGATAATTGGTGAAGAGAATTCCGACTCAGTATCGACTTCAAAGGGCTCTTCTGATGTTGGTGGCTCTAGTGCTGCTGGTGCTGCTGGTGCTGGTGCCCCACCTTCTGGAGCACCACCAAACAATAATGACGACTCGCCCGATCCTCCCATGATGAAAGTCGAGAGCAGCGGGTTGTATCCCCCATTGTTGGCCATTCCAATGAAAGATCGTCCTCCACTTCCTGGTAGACCCTTTGCAATTAACATCACCGATGCCGAAGTCATTAGGTCCATCTACACAATCATAGACAAAAGAGAGCCTTACTTTGTGTTGTTCCATGTCAAGGACCAGTCCGAACCCGACACAGATGTGATCAAAGACAAAGAGTCTATTTACAAGGTTGGTGTTCACTGTCAAATCATTAGACACAACACCTTGAGACCGGGAGTTTTCAATATCTTAGCCTATCCTCTCGAAAGATGTGAGCTTGAAGATTTGAAAAGCCCATTCGATAAGCAAGTTTCCGAAGACGCAAAAAAAGAAGAAGAAGACTTCCCAACTTCGTATTTGAAGGGCTTGAAAGTATCATATGCTACAGTTAAACCAGTCAAGGAAGAGCCATACGATAAGTCCTCCACAGAAATTAAATCTTTGATTGAAGCATTAAAGACTCTTTTGAGTAAAATGGGTGGAAAAAATCCCCTTCAAAAGCTTCAAATTAAGGAAATAACTGATTTGGTAAATGATCCACCCAGATTTGCCGATTTTATTGGATCTACGATCCATGCTGACCCAAAAAAGATTCAAGATCTTTTGGAATCCATGAATGTGGAAACAAGATTATCCAAAGCCTTGGAATTATTAAAAGTCGAGATCAAAGCCAATCTGATCAAAGAAAGCACCATCCATAATTTGAGTAGCAAGGCAGATGAGCATCAAACTCGATTATTCCTCAAAGAATTTATCAGAGAGTTACAAAAGCGTGCAGGCTTGTCTGAATCTGAAGATAAAAAAACTCAAAAGTACGATGAACGTCTTCAACATTTGAAGATGACCGAAGAGGCTTTGGAAGCTTACTATGCTGAGAAATCCAAGATCGACAGTCAAAGTGAACACTCTAGCGAAGTTGGAGTAAGTGAAAGATATTTAGATTGGTTGACATCAATTCCTTGGGGAATTTACTCTAAGGACAGATTCAATGTTAAGCAAGCAAGAGAAATCTTAGATCGTGATCACTACGGCTTGAAAGATGTCAAGGAAAGAATCCTTGAATTCATCTCAATGGGTAGAGTAAGTGGAAAGGTTGATGGTAAAATTTTATGTTTAGCTGGTCCTCCAGGAACTGGTAAAACTTCCATCGCCAAATCGATTGCAGAATCTTTAGATCGTAAGTATGTGAGAATCGCCATGGGTGGTATTCAAGATGTTCATGAAGTTAAAGGTCATAGAAGAACATATGTTGGCTCTATCCCTGGAAGAATCATCTCGGCACTCAAGCAAGCAAAGACGTCCAACCCATTAATGTTAATTGATGAAATCGATAAGTTGGATTTGAGTAGAAGTGGTGGTGCTGCTTCTGCATTCTTGGAAATCTTAGATCCAGAACAAAATAATGCTTTCGTCGATAACTATATTGATGTCAAAGTTGATTTATCTAAAGTTTTATTCGTTTGTACAGCAAACTATCTTGGAAATATCCCAGCACCATTAAGAGATCGTATGGAGATCATTGATGTTCCAGGTTACACTAATAACGAAAAAATGGAAATTGCCAAAAGACACTTGATTCCAAGAGCAACTAAGAAAGCTGGCTTGGATGAAGGTAGAGTATCTTTCACTGACTCAACTATCTCCAGATTGATTGAAAAATACTGTCGTGAAAGTGGTTTAAGAAATATCAAAAAATTAATCACAAGGATTTTTAGTAAGGTTTCTTTGAAGATTGTTGAACAAGTAGAAGGAATCGAAGAACTAACCGCTCAAAAGATGGAGAAGTCTTCAGAAGTAAAACCTTCAAAGGAGATTATCCCTGAGAAGTCAGAAGAGGTTTTAGCGGAGTCCGATCCTATCGTGGAAACCGCAACAGTTGTTGATGAGAATGCAAGTTCAGCAAAGCGTGCGGAAGCTGAAGAGCCCGAGGAACCCGAAGAACCTGAAGAACCTGAAAAGTTGAAAATTCCAGATGAGATTAAGGTAGAAATCACCCCAGAAAACTTGAAAGACTTCGTTGGACCTGAGATCTACACCAGAGACCGTGTTTATGATGTTCCTCCCCCTGGTGTAGCCACGGGACTTTCATACAGCACTTCTGGAAATGGTGATGCTCTTTATATTGAGTCTATTCTCACTAATTCTATTGGATCTGGTACGGGACACCCTGGAATCCATGTTACTGGTAGCTTAAAGGATGTTATGAAAGAATCCGCCTCAATTGCTTACTCTTTCGCCAAGCTGTACATGGTTCTGAATTACTCTGAGAACAGATTCTTTGAAGCTGCAGATATTCATGTGCATTGCCCAGATGGTGCCATTCCAAAGGATGGGCCATCTGCTGGTATTGCATTTACCTCTTCTTTGATTTCACTTGCACTCAACCAGTCTTTACCACCTCGTATCGCTATGACGGGTGAAATCACAGTCACAGGTAGAGTCCTTGCTGTAGGTGGTCTTCGTGAAAAGACTTTGGGTGCCAAAAGATACGGTTGCGACACAATCATTTTCCCTAAGGATATAGAAAATGAACTTGAGGAGATTCCAGATGAAGTTAAAGAGGGTGTCAAATTCATTCCAGTCGAATGGTACCAAGATGTATTTGATGTAATTTTCCCCTCCATTTCTAAAGAACAAGGAAATGTCATCTGGAAAGATGAATTTTCCAAATTAGATGCAAAGAAAACTCTGAAAAAGAAGTCTACATAGCATATTTAATGTATATATTTGAAATAACGCCCACTAACAATAAATCATATAAAATCATACTTGCTATTTTTTCTTTTCTATGGAACTGAAAAACTCCCGAACTTCTTTTTCAGTTACAATTTTGCCTTGTTCTGCAAAAGGTTTGAAGAAATCTTTCAATTTTGAGCGTATTTTGTCATATGCCTGTAAACCTTCAATAGCTTGTTCTTTGGGTATACTCAGTAATGCGTCTGTGCCAAGATCCAATAATGAACCTGTCGAATCGACATCATCAGGAGGTGGCTCAAATACTGGATCATCACCATACAAATATTCGTGGTTCTTGAGAAATTGTCCCATTTTGGATGATTCTGGATGTTCCTTAACCAATGCTAACATTGCTTTTTTGAATTCACGGCCCAAAAATAAAGAATACGGGGCCTGTTTATATTCGGACTTCAATCTTTTGACTTGTTGTTCGTCACCTTCACTTTTCATTCCAAATTCACTATGTCTCCTTTCCCATTCCTCAATATCTTTAACCCCTTTGAAATGTGGTAGCTTTGCAAAAATAATATCCTTATTTGATTCCAAAACTTCAAAAATTTCCTTAAAATCATGCACACATTTCCAACAAATAAACAGGTCATAATCATCTAGTGATGGAAAGTGTGGGACAACATCAACACCATCATCGCTATCATCGCTTTCATGATCTGAATGATGCTTGACGTCAGTGGCATCCTCGCCAGGAGGAGATAATGTTTCGAGTATATTGCCAGATGCTTTGGACTTTTTGAAGGTTCCTTTCGCATACCCCAAAATGCACTCTTCGTGGAACCAATCTTCTCCACAATTGAATCCGAAATGACATTGAATCATGTTACTGGATTCTTCTAACGGATTATAAGGCTGGTGACAGCTGCAGAACAAACCACTATAGTTTTGATTGTATTCGTTCGACAGACCAGGTATATCCTCAGCAATTCCACGAGGACTACTTGATCCATTCTCATGTAAAGCAGAGAGTGCACTAATGGATCCAGATCTCATTCGTGGAACATTCTGACTGCTTGAATCTTCACCCGACCGTTTTCTCAATCTTAATCCACATGCCCCATTAGGGTCTTTTCCTATTCTCGTAGTCCCACAATCGCAGACAAACCTTCTTTTTGAAAACAATTCAACAATCTCATGAGAAGAGTGACATTGAATAGAACATGAATAGCAAATCCCAATTGGTTGGTTTTTGTTCTGTCTTGAGCAAGTCAAGCAAGCAAAAACTGGTTGCCTTATTTCACCCTTCAAATACGTACACTCATTTGGATCATATGGCATGAGTCTTCGAGCTTCATCCTCCATTTCCTTTTGGGATTTTAGATATTCCTCTGCTGTTACGGAATCAGCTGATGTCGATTTTGGCATATTGTATCAATGAATTGGAGTATTGTGATGTCTCACTTTACATTAGTGGAGAACATACATATAGATACGCGATGGTTACGTAATCAATGAAATTACAATCGGGATATACAAGATTGCTTAATTCAAACAAATGAAAAGTTGGCATCTTCTACACCTTTATGCATTCAATATTAACTCATCTTTTTGAATTTTGATTTTTTAGATTTGTGTGCTTAAATTTTTAAATAGTAAATTTTAAACTAACTAGCTCAATTTTCTCTCAAGTTAACTATTTTGGTGAAAACATCAAATATCAAACTGAATTTCCAGTATTTGAACTACTAATTCATCAGCTAGCAACAAATCAACAAATTCGAATAGCTATACTATTCCTTGGTCAGTTCTTTTGCTCCTCAAAAGTTTGAAAGAATTATTGTAAACGATAAATCTTCTGCTTTAGTAACATTTTCTCCATCTAATACCTTAAGGACTGAAAGATGAACAAAGAACAACTTTAGTTGTCTACAGTTATCCTAACGTCTTTTATTTAAAGTACACCCGCATGGCGGAATTATGATACATAGAACATGCAAACTACTCCAATGAGGAGATCTCCTTCACAATCTCATCGTAACCTTCTCTATATTCATCGGTCTTGTCGGCATTCTTCTTGCCCTTACCACCACCTGGGACAATCATAACACAGGAGGTTGGTCTCTTGGTGGCACCTGCGGAGCCCAAGTCTTCTTTGGATGGAATGAAGACGAATGGAACAGCGGTGTCTTCACATAAGACTGGAATGTGAGAGATAACATCAGCAGGGGAGATGTCACCAGCAATGATGATCAAACCCTTTTCACCTTTTCTCAAGGCCTTGACGACTTCCTTAACACCTCTCTTGACATGCTTGGCTTTCGATGCCTTCTTGACGGTTTTCAAGATCTTCTTGTTCAACTTCTTTGGGGCAAGTGGCTTGGCGAATGGCAAAATTGCGCTCAATCTTTGTTCATAGTTGTCTTCAGCTCCAGCGTCTTCGCTCTTGCTAACCTTTTCCTTCTTAGCCATCTTGATATGTATGTGTATTAGATTTTCAGTGAAAAATTTATGGCGATGGCCACTTGTGCTGCGCACGCCCCACCATCGATAACCCGATGGTTGTGTCAGTCTCAACTATGGATACCCCACTCAGACCAATGAATTCATATGATAGACATAAAAGAAAAAGGAAACAGGCGATTGAGGTCATTTCTAGTACTGCAGAATTAAGCCTTGTAAACAAACCAGCAGTCTCCTCAGATGACGCGGTGCTTGAGGATGACAAAGTGATCAATTACCTTAACAAACTTAAACAGGATCATAATCGTACTACATCCAGTGAGTCTAGTTCATTTATCAAGTTGGTAGTATCACAAACGGAAGCAGCATACTTTGATATACAAGTCATTGACTCACTAAAGCAAAATTTCATCGTTCACGAAGTAACCGTTTCGCCAACACATCCTGAATCGGATGATAGATTTATTACCTTGGTTGGCCAAAGTCAAGAACTAGCAAGATGTACGATGTTCGTTACCTTCATATTAAATGTTAAATTGAATAATTTCCTCAAAAGTCAGGATTACACACTTAAATCGAATAACTACAGGTTAGTTCTACTTCTTCCTCCTCAGGTGAATAACATCAAAACTTCCGCATTTGTACTAGCAAGTCATACATTATCACATCATAGTATTGATAATTCCCCGCTACCCCTTTTATCATTAACTGGTGACTTTACTAATTGCTTTCACATATTGATATCTGTCGCTGACCAAATTGCTGGGTTGAGTTATCTTGAAGACTCCAAAATAACACAAGCTCGTTTCTTTGGAAATCGAACAGACCCCAACTTTTTTCAGCGTTCTAGTGAAAAAGAAGACATACTCTTGAAGAATAAATCCCGCCTTCTAGAATTTTTGGCCTTGTGAGAAGGAAATAATAATATGCATGCACGATAATTTCAGAAATAGTCCGAGCCTCGTACAAGCAAAACAAATATGTCTTGACATATACTGTGTCCTGATATTCTTATGTTAATTAAATTCATGTAAACAGATTATTTTTCCTAATTTACGTAACGCAAGATGTATATCAATCCATACTTTCTATTGGAAGTATATAAAACAATTTATAAACAATCAAACCTTTTGGACTCCAGGGCTGTTCACCTTTCTGGAAATTGAGGCAACTCTGTCACCTAAAGATAATGCTAAACCTTGACCCTTAGATCTGATTCTAACATGACCAATAATAGGACCATCTGTTTGCTTCTCGATACATAAGTTGGCCAATGCATCTTCTCCGAAAGAAGATCTAGAATACAAGTTGGCGGACAAGAATTGACATTCCTCTCCAATCACTGCACCTGGGGTTAAACAGTTCATGTTGGTACCCTTCAACAACTCTTCCAAATACTCCTTTAAGGAAGTAATTTGAGATTTAATCGTGATCTTGTTTTCCCATTCGAATTCATTCCACATCTTACGGAATTGACTTTCAGAGCATGTGGCTGGTTTGATGTAGTCCATAATGTCAACATGAACATCATTCAAGATAACAATAGTAGAATCATCAGAGTGTTGACCATCATAAACAATATTACCAAAGATCACACCGGTATCAGCGGAAGTGACCTTGATTGTAGCTTGGAGTTTATAGAAACCATGAGGGCCAATATTAGTAGTAGCTGGCTTGTCAACCACCTTAAGGTCACCAAGAGTTGCAAACTCAACAGACAAATTTCTTAAAGTATTTGTTGTTTGGTTAACCAACAATACATCCAAAACAACATCGTATTGATGTACCTTGACAAATGCTTCTGCATATATTGGATCGGAGAAACCAGTCAATTGCATGATCTTATTCAATCTAGACGATAAATCTTCCTTCTTCAAGTCACTTCCAGCAGCTAAGGAAACATCATCAACATTTGAAGTATTAGTTTTAGAACCATTTTGTTCGAATTGTCTGAATACAATAGAATCGTCAATTTGCTCGACATTTTCGTTGAAGTCCTTTGCTTCAACTGCAGCCTTTTCTTTTTCCAAAGTCTCAAGTTGACTCTTGAAAGCATCTTTCGTATCATCTAAGAAACCGCTTTGAATAATTTCGACATCTTCTTCATCATTCAAAAGTCTGACGTAAGACAAAATTCTGTCAGCTGAGTCTTCATCAATCTTCTTGGTAACAAAGTTTGACTCACCGACTCTCAAGATGGATACCATTATCAACAATGCTTCAGCTTTCAATGCATTCAAAATCTTTTGTTGAGTGCCGATACGTTGTAATCTCAATACAAGCTTAACCAAAGTAGAAGCGAGAACAGCACCAAGGTAGAAGTCACCCGATAAAATCAATTTACGGATTGGTGGTTTATTGTCATCATCGGAATCGGAGCTCTTTTCAGATGTCAATGCATTTTCGGTGGCATAGGTACCGTCTGGTAAAACAACTGGACCCTTCTTGGCCTTTTCGGAACTTCCGTGTTCTTCGGAAGCATCGTCTGCTTTGTGGCCTTCTAATGCCCTTCTTTCACTTGTGAGAATTGGAACTTCTCCTATACTAGATCTGATATACTTCCACGAGTCTTGCACCAATTTTTCTTCCAAAGAATATTCACCAATGATCCATAAAGATCCACGGAATACCTTACCACTCTTAACCAAAGGTAACACTTCAATTAATTTAGCTATTATAGATTCTCTCAATTTAGGGAATTTCTCAATAACCTCTTTAACAAAGGTAATAACTTCATAAGCAGAGGAAGTGTTCAAGTCTCCTAAGGACTCTAATAATAAGTCAACAACATTGGTTGCAACTTCAACGAATTTGATGGCCAATTGATGTATAGCGTTAATCAATAACTGTCTGTATTCAGAGCTCTTATCCTCATTGATTGAGGCGGTTCTTTGAAGTTCATTTTTCAATAACTTGACAATGTCCTCGACATTTCTGTTTGTGACAAACTTTAAGGTGACTTCAAGAGCTTTCTTACGTACATCAATGTCTTGGGAAGACAAAACTCTCAAGACTTCTAATGATAAGTCTTGCAAGACACCTGGATGGTCCTTATGGAGTTGATTGATTCTTTCTAATGTAATAATCTTTACATTGTTATCGGATTCTTTGATTGCAATGCTGATGAGCTTTTGACCCACCAACAAGATAGATTGTGGATGCGAAGTCAAAGAGGTCAATGTGTTGGCAGCGTCATAGATCACCACGTTGGAAGAAACATTTTCAATGATAGAGGTGACCAAGGTGGCATAGGTTGGCTTCATAGACAGGTTTTCCACGGCGTCCTTGCGGATAAACTCAAGGAATGCCAATTGTAACAAAGGATCGATGGTTTCGATAATTTGTACATTATCTTGAATGTATTGTAAGGCGGCGTTTCTGTTCAAATCACTCAAGCAAATGAAGGCGTTTCTCTTACACAAAGAGTCGTTTTCTTCAATCAAGAAGTTGTAGATCAATTCATCTGTATCTGGGGATAAATGGCTTGATACCTTGAAAATAGAGTAAATGGCAAAGATGGCATTCTTTCTAACGTAAGCGTGACGATGTTCGAGACATTGACGGACATTTGGCACCAATGTTTCCAACAATTCGGGTTCCTTCAACTTGGTCAAGTACTTCAAGGTACTTCCACGGATATACTCGTTTGGATGCTGCAAATCTCTTTGGATAGAGTTACATACCAAGATCATTTCATGTCTCATCTTACCATGCTCATCCAACTTTGGACACACTTCCCAGTAGAAGTATAACAAACGCTTCAACTCCTTGTTCTTGGAAGGCATGACGAATCTGATAATATGCATCAATAAATCTGGCATGGCGTCACCATTAAGCATAGTGATCAAGATCTTTTTCATGGTGGTGATCTTGACTTCGTCCAGACCCTTTTCCAATGAATTTTTGAACTCATTGGTGGAGCTTTTTGACGCCGCATTGGGGTCATAGATTAAGGTGTAACCGTCCATTGTGTGGGGGTAGCGCGTGGTCAATTCAATGAGGTAGCGACCAGGCAATCACAGGAAATGGGTGGAGATTGAAGGTGGTGGTTTGTTTAGTTGATCTAGTCGACGTGTTGGTTTTCGCTGGTAGGCACACGTACTTTGGTGGAATCACGTGTGCACCAGGTGTCAATTAAAACCCCGAAAACTGCTAATTGGCGTTGTACTGCGTGCAGGAATTAGTACTATTGGGCTTCATTGGCTTCAATACTTGTACATGTCTATTGAATCTATCTAATTAATCGCTATCCGAATCGGGATTGGCAAGAACCAAGCGTGGCCTCTCGTCGTACGAATCTTCATCGTCCATGTGGTCTTTTCTTGCAATCCCCTCAATATCAGTTCGTTCCTCGTCTTCTTCCTTGTCATTTTCATCAGAATCTCCTTCCCCATTCTTGTACCCCGGATGTTGGTAATAACCTCCCATTCCCGCATCTGAAATACTACCTGAGGAGGAGGAGCTCACAGAACGTCTTCTGGAGCCACTTTGCGTGGTGGAGGTGGTGGCCATACTTTGGACATCCAGCGTAGCCATGGAAAAATCCGTGGTGGTTCTTACCAAGGAATTATTACGTGAAATATTGGCAAGCGATGCAGGTGCTGCAATGCTGGAATTGGAAGATTTGGACTCGTTGAATGGGCTCTTGTTGAGTCCTGTTGATGAATTGGTCTTTTGACCCAACCGAATCGATGCAACATCTCCATCATCGATTTCCGACGCCAATAACCTTGGCTGCAAGTGACCATGCTTCAATTCCACTCCACTGGTCTTTTTGGATCTCTGGATGCCTCCGGGTCTCCGTATGTATTTACCACCAGAAGTAGAGTAATTTGCATGCATATCCATAGGTGCAATTCCAGTAGGAAGCTTCCATGACCCTGGTCCAGTCTCATTATATGCTGTACCTGCATTTCTTCGGATTGTCAACACATAATTGGAACGTTCTCCCTCACCTGGCATCAAATTCAAGCTCTTCTTCAAAGTAGCCAAATTCACGTTCCGGTAGGAATTTGAACTACGAAGAGAACTGATAGAGCTCGATTGTCTATGGCGACTGAATGATGATTTTCCTGTCATGTTTGAGGGGGTGGTGGCAGAAGTTTTAGTACGTGATAAAACTTCTGAACTGATCGATTGGGCTTCGTATGTATTGCTGGGTGTCCTTATTCCGGACCGGCCAGTAGGTTGGGAAATGGTAGAACTTTTGATTGGAGGTTTATTTGTGTTGCTACTGGTAGCAGACATGTGTAGGATTTGAGACAGACTTGAACTGGAGCGTCTGTTTGATTCGAAGGTGTCCGAACTCTTACGTGAAGGGATTTTTTCCGACGATGCATCAAACTGCTCTTCATCTTTATCGAATTTTGGCATTTCTCCAATGTATGATTCGTAGGAATTCTCAGTAGAGAAGTTTGGCCTCAAAGGTGATTCGAATGGATCACTCAATGGATAAGGAATATCTGAATTATTCGTGTTGGAAGCAGTGTTGGTTGAGCTGGTCACCATACTGACATTGGTGGATGTGGGGATAATTGAGTCTGAAATGGAGCTGTCATGTGAGGTTTTCGGGAATGGGTTTGAGGATGCATAATCATAGAAGTCATTATTGTAATCGGATATTTCCATCATTGGAGGAGAACGAGAAATGCGTAAATTGGATGACAGGCTGTTCGTACTGTAATTATCGCTCTGGAACGTGAAGGTATCGGAGGGTTTGCTGGGTTGTTCAAGCTTGAGATAATTGTCGATTTCTGATTCGAGGGTGCCAATAATGTCATCCATGTTGGTATTTTCTGAGAACTCCTTGATACTACTGCCGTCAGATGCATTGAAATATTCTGAAGAAGATCCCAGGTTCTCTATTGGAGGCGGTTTCCTACGTGGCTTGTAGGTAGGTGATTGTGCAGATATTGAGACCTGGTCGATGGAACTCGCTTTGGAGGTGTCAGGAGAGCTGCTCACGGCACGAATGGTCTTGTTTAACATTTCCTGGTGCTGTGCTGGGACAGGTGTTGGGCTCTTATGGATCACTGACAGTCGAATGGAGGCGTCTGACGCCTTCTTGACGAGAACTGGTTTCAAGAGCTTCTGTGATGGTGTAGAGGGCTTGTTAATGGGCGAAAGACGTCCTGTTTGAGTGGATGGCCCGTGGCCATGCGTGAACATGGACGAGAGTCTGGACCCAAAGATCAGTCTTCTATCTTTCTCCCCAGACATGATGGGAATGAACTAATGAATATCGATTAGGATAAAATTTGGTTGTGCGTCACGGAGTGCGAGTGGGCAGTTGGTCCTGGACCCACTACGTAATGAGGCTAGTCTTGGGCTACCGCCAACTTAGCGAGAGATTCCTACATCGGGACAAAATATCTAAGGCTTACCAAATCAGATCAATTCCATGAATGTTCTGTCAGGAAAATAGCACGACGATGAGCATGAATGGAAATTGCGTGATGGCTGGGCAGTGATTGTGGGAACATCTGTACTCAATATAGATTATGTGGTGACAACATTGGCCACCTGAAACCTGTTGGTGGAAGTGCTACCGCAATGCGCAAAGGGTTTCTACTATGGGGCGCAACCTGGGGGTTGGTACCGTGCGGCGTCGTACCTCGCCGCACAATAGGAGCAAGATGCTGAGGGTAAAGGGAAGAGGTAGGAGGTTTAAGCCACCTCCAAAGCATAGGTACACATTATGTGATACGGTAGGAAGGATTTTTCATCACTTTTTGAAGGGAAACCCACCCTAGTTTAGTGCAATTGCTTCCTCAAATCTGATACTGTCACTAGAATTCATGAGGCATATTAATTCCTACCAGATAGAATAAGGCCCTCAATATATTGCTTACTGCGTTTTTAATGACCTAGTATATTCACAAGTTTCCCTTGTTAATGTAGGTTGTGTTTCTGATCCCTGAAAATTCAGGGCACTGGAAACTATCCACGTTTGGGACTGGAAAGCGTGTTTCTCCTGTACCTAAGGGGAAAAATAGACATTAACTTGGGCAAAAATTAGTAACACATGTCCGGAAACCCCCTTAATCGTATCAGTATATCAAGCAATGTATATATCCTGAAGATGTTGTTTTCTCCTGAAATCCGGTGTCACATGGTTGGGCATTTTGTGGCTGTAGATGTAGCCTCAAGATTACCTCGTAGTGACTCGTCTGCAGTTTTGATATCTGGGGTTGTATACACTCCTATTCAACACCAACTATCAACATAATGTATCGAGATGGCAAGATCCAGAACATTCGATGGGTATCACTTCGGAATCTCTATCTCGATAACAGTCACTCGAGCAATGGCACCCATCGATATAAATCTGTTGAGGAAGCAAAACCTCGACGCATGAGTCTAATACAATCCCTCCCGGAACTCGAAAGACCAGGAACCCACATCGAATTATACAACATTAATAATAACACTTTGGTTGATTCTTTTGTGAGTTTGCACCTAGCTGATGGAAAAGAGACGCTCATATATGTGAGTGAAATACGTCAATGCTGTCTCAATCCCAGCTTCGGGGAAATCACCCTTCCGTTCCTCCCCAACAAGATCCATCAAGTAGTAATCAAAGCATGGGCTCGTCATAATCTTGTGCCCCTGCCTTGGGAACTCCTTGTGGTATTTAAGCTAGATTTGCGCAAGTTGGAATACATTGGAGAAACCTCAGAAAACATGGAGGACTTATTTCATCCGAACTCATTAATTATCAACATGAACGACAAATTATTCACAGTACCTAAGTCTTTAATCATTAACCCTGCGAAAATACGACGGGACAAGGTCTCTAGACTGTCCTCCATGAAAGCGATCCAGTCATATACAGTTGATGATTTACGTTCCTTAACTAATTTGACGAGATCCCTACAAGAATTGACATTCTCGAAACATCGGATTTCTAGGCAAATATCCAATAATATTGATGTTCTTGATAATGAATCTTCAATAAGCAACATCTCAATCAATGTGGACCGGCTCCGCAGCAAGGTGGATACGCTTGAAAAGTTTATTTCCCGTCAAAAATCAAAGAACGACAACATTCTGTCGGAAATTTTACGATCCAAAATACGAATCAATGAGATAAAAACTTTGAGCCAGGATAAAATGCATTCAATTACCGAAATGTCGGTAGGTCAAAAAGAATTGGCACAAGCACAAGTTGATCCAATCAAAGAGTCTCTCGTCACGTCAGTATATCCTAGCATCCTTGCCCAACTCAAGGATTACACTTTAATAATAAAGGAGATTTTTATGATATCGAACATCAACAACACTGTTCGATTTAAGATTTTAGATATTCCCTTCCCAACAAGCATGAAAGAATTGTTAGATATTTGTTACTACAATGAAGTGAAGCAAGAGCAATCCCGATCAAATGAGAATACACACCAGAATAATATAGACCAGATAAACGCTGCATTATCATATATCGTTCAGATAATGAATGTTTTGGCCGCTATTACCAACACTCAATTCAAATATAGGATGGTCAATTGTGGTAATGATAGCATTATTATTGACACTATTTTTGCTGAAGACTTGAGTTTAAAGAAAAACGGTAAAGATGCACCAACTTTCCCATTATTTTATGATGTTGCATCATCTGAGCGTATCGCTGTTGAAGATGCTAGAGGGCATATTCTCAAAAATAGTTTGTTTGAACAGGGACTCGCCATGCTCAATAAGAATTTGTACGTCTTGGTTGACCGGATAAATGAAATAACAGCCACTCTTAGAAATGGTCCACAATCTAATATACCCGTGGACTGTCCTGACAACTTTTTATGGAACTTGGAGTATTTGGTATTGCTTATTACAGCGGCATGAATGAACATCGATCAAGCTATTCATATTTAGCCTTTTTCACTTACAACCTCAAATTAAAAGTTCTTTATCCTTTGTCATAATAGAAATGATTTGAATTTAATTCCAAATAGATGTTTCTTGGTAAGCCTTCTCGAATATTTTGAATATTTTAGGCGAGAGTGATATCGAATGCATGAACTTATATAGAAGTATAGCCATCAGTATGACGCATATTTCACATTTCAATATCCGCACCAAATTTTGTCAAAGAGTAAATAAAATGTATTACAAAAGAGATTTCAAAGCCCCCCATTTGACACATTCCATGGAAAGTAAATTGATATTGATTTTCAGTATAGTTTCCAAAGGTTTAGTTACAGGATAAAATATGATTATAATATTCACGTAATATAAAGAAACTTTGCTTTCTTAGACAACAAGTTTTGATTGTAACATAAAAGAGCCGATTATTATTGATTTAACTCGAGGAGAGAAATATGTACGAAGGCAAACCCAAGTTTCACAGCTACGGATTTGAGCCAAACCAACTAATTAAGTTGATTAACCTAGCTTAAACCCAGGCTTTAAAACTGTAAGATCTAAACCTTAAATGCCATATGCTGTTGGTTTGCGAGAGACTTGCAGGGTGAAGGAACCAGAATTCAACGGTTTGAATTCCAGAGTTCCAGTTTCGCAAGCTAATGATGGAAATGTAACAGGATCAATCATCACTAAGGTGTCTAAGCAGGTTCAATCGAAATAAATTGTTGGTGCCAATCATATTGCGCACTAGGTCGGTTTCGGTAGAATGGGTTGTGAACACAATAGGCGGAACAATCGTGTGTCCGAATACACCACTAATTAGATTATAGTGTGACTAAGGAGGTCAACGTTCGTAATGTGATCGTATGTGGTAGGGCGGGGTCACTATAACAAAGCAACGGCCACTGCGCCAAGGAGAGCACCTCCTGGAGCAAGGAACATACCTGCATTAGAGGAGCTTCCATCACCAGATGAGGAACGAGAGGAGGAGCCAGAAGAAGAGCCCCTGGATGCTGAAGAAGAGCCGCTTCTGGCAGAGGAGGAGCTAGATGCTCTACTGGTGATAGAGCCAGATTGAGAGGAGGTGGATCCACTGGCACCTCCAGAAGATAAACCAGCTTCGGCAGCCACACGGGAATACCATGGAAGTTCCAGGGCAAATTGTCTCAAGTTGGCCACATTGACTTGAGGACTGTCCAACAAGGTGGTGTAGGAGTCGTCAGTGTATGTGGCGACAGATCTGGCGAGTTGGGTGATGCCAGAAGGAACATCACGGGCGGTACCCAAGAATCCGATGTATTGTTGTGGGTGTTCTCTCAAATCAGACACCAACGCCGTCAAGAGGGCGACGTCTTGGGATTCGGCAGCTTGAACAGAGGCTATAAGGGCAGCGGCAAGAAGAATGAGTTGCATATTGGCGAAATAGGTGGATATTGGAATTTCAAACTTTTCAACGGATATTTCTTCCTTATATAAGTAGGTGGAGTAAATAATTGGTTTTTTTGAAATCTCTGGTGGTGATGCTGTTATATGACACAAAGTGTGGTTTCTGTGGGTCTAAATTGAGCAATTACCCGATTGAGAGTGTGATATGCGAACGAAGATTAATACTACTACCAACAACCGGTGGAAAATCTAGACGAGGTTCAAGGGGCAGGGCAGGTAACATCCATCTGGTACTAATTGGACTGAGTTGTCCTTAATAGAACAGTATGGGCTGTTCTCCTGTTTGAACATCAGGGGTTTCTACTGCGCCAACAGGTATTTTTGGCACTTCAAACATCCGGTATCCCACTATCTCTTGGTGTTGGTATTTTCCGGAAAATACATGTCCCTACATAGCCGATTGTCCAATGACATCATTCGCGCGTTGATGATCTATTAGTGAAAAATTCTGCGAATGACCCCAGACATTTATTTGGTCCAGGGAAGCCCGATATATATGGCACACCATGGACCAGTCCAGAGTCCAATTCCCGCTAGATGGAAATGGTGGTTCTCCTGTCTTCAGAACTCATTAAACAAAACTACAACATTAGTCAGGGATCGCGTCAATTGACAATACACCATCCAACGCGAGGGGCTGTGGAGGGCCACCCTTGGCATGGGATTTGCGCGTTAAATGGAATTCTGGGGTTGGTTTCGGCAGAACTAACCTGGAGACTGCAAGGAAGGAGTTGGATTTATTGTACAGGCAAAACCACCAGTCATCCCCTGTTGGTATTGAGGGCTGTGCGAATCTATGGAAACGACGATCTCAACGATGAGAAGAAGGCAGATTAGAGGAGGAAAGTGTATGGTAATTTCCTTCATTAGGTGACATTTCGTTTGGTGGAAGTGAAAGTGTTGTTTTGCAAAATATCTTTTCAGCCGAGGCTATTGTGTCAAATTTAGTACGTTGTGGAGAAACATGGAGTGCGTCGGATATCAAAAGTATCGGTGTTCAACCTGATAAGCATTAAGTAGTCACTCAAGCTTTAGATCTTAGCCACATCATGATCTAGTTAAGATTTTTTCCTCATTTCACCAACAGACTCACCACCACCAAACACACCTTTCTTCTGAAGTTGGGCGAACTGGTGAGATTTCTGATGCTGGTTGAGTACTTGTATAGTGACTGGTGCTTCCGCTCTTTGTATGACCATTACTCCTGTTTAACAGTCGAGAGGTGCTGGTATCACCACATTGACCAGTACTGCTTATTATTTAAGCAGTCTAATATACCTATATGTAGCATTGGCATTTCCTACGTTCCGCAGAATCGCCCTTTGACTCAATCGTTAAATCACATATTTAATTCCAGTGCACCTGATAGAGATCTTGAACTTGTCGGTTTTAAAACATTCACTCACAGCTTTCCCGTTATGGAATTCTTGTCAAAGTATGGAACCCTTTCATGAATAGAAATGAGGATTGTCGGCATGATTTTGAATTCTTGTACTTGAAGATCGCAATTTTCCCGTTACGATTGATATCTACATGAGACATTGTAGAGAACAGTCTAAGAATTTGGAAATCGCAGGTAATGGTGGCCTATTATCCATTTAGTCTAGTTTCTTAGTCTACATCTTCAAGATTGGCTATAGATACTTAATCCTTGGATGTTATCATTTTACAATATACTGTTGTGCTCCTATAATTTTGTGATAGTTAAGGGTGAGACTTCAAAAATTATAATACTTAAAGCAAAATTGTCTGGTAACGTTTTTTCCAAAGTTTATTTCCACTATTAAGGAGCGCAACTTCCGTCAAGCCATTTTATTGATTGATCTCTGTGGCTTTGTGTTTCTAGAATGAGGCTATTTTGAGTTTTTACCAATTCCTGTTATATCCGCTCAAGCTCGTTTTTCTGAGGCGAAGTCTTCAAGGTAAATTAATCAAAAGAGACTCTCAGGCATATTGCACATTAAAGTAGATCAGTTGACCAATTTTATTATTGAGGGATTTCGTATGCTAAAGATTTTCAAATAGTCTATTGGTTAATTGTCACAAAAAGAACCAAAACTTGCCAATTTTCTTCAAATTACCGCAAAAATACAAGAAATCGTAAATCAACAAATTAAAAATCATAATGTAACGCAACACTCTCAGAAAAATACATATACACAGTCCTCTCGTGAAGTAATTAAAGGTATTATCAATGGATAGGGACAAAAGCAATAAGCTGTTGTAGTACTAATACAAATTAGCCGAAATGTTCTGTCACTTCATAGAATCTATAAATAGTTTTGTCTGAGAAATGTATTTCGAGAATGTCGGAAGGTGCACCGAAGACCGGAACCACCAAGATATCAAAGCCGACATTAACAAAATTTAGGAAGTATCTTGTCGAAAAAAAAAAGGTATGACTTTCATAAGTTGATAAAGGGGCAATGACCATGTAATAACCAACTCTAGAATCTAGAAGCCTCTAAAGTATATATCCCAATACAACAATAAGTAAAAAACCCCAGTTTGCTATGTAAGGGTACTCCAATAGTCTATCGGCTATCTACACGCCTTAGGATTATTTCCGGAAAATCAGCTTAATCCACTTACGATATTGAGTAAGCGTGTTTGTGTTCGAGGAGAAGCTCGTTTTGGCAAGATCCGAAGTTCCCATTAATAGAAACACCCATCATATGTTTCATCACGAGTCCGAGCCGGGCCCATGTACAAGGGGATCAGCACAGCCTGTATGTCTCACGGTCTTTTTTTGAAGCAGCTGTCAAAGTCGTTGCCAAGAAATCGCTGAGCATATGAGAGATGGCAAGAACATACATGCGTTATCAGATCAGAATATCGAACGTTCGGAAGCTTGACGTGCCAAGACTTCCTAGATCGTTAATGATGAGTTTAGTGGATGCAACGGATCTAGAATAATGCAACAAAGTTTCATTTCACCTCGATTATTCCGAATATCAACCCCAAATCCTGCTTAAAAAGGGGGAAAGAATTTGCTTTTGTCCGAAAAGGCAAGATTGTCTCCTCCTCATGCGGAACGAATTAAGCATCCACAGCAACCTTCGTCATTGCATGTGGCCATCATCTGCTTTAAGCCCCGTGGCACCTTCCAAAAATAGCGTGGACCCTGGAGTCACAAAAGTGCGTCAAAGTATGGGGAACGCTATTATCCAGGGAGAATTGGTATCCACGGATTCAATTTCTTCAAAAGGCCAAATTGATTGTATAGGAGACTCAGTAGGAGAGAGAATCAACAGAGACTTTCCTGTCTGCACCGGGATATCACCCTGGTCCAAAGGAATTGAAATCAGTACAACTCCATGTGATCAATTACTCGAAACGGGCGAGCCAAGAGTAGAGACCCTTGCTCTGGTGAAATTTCATAGCAAAGAAATCCGCTTTCAACAGTCTAAACAGTCCAATCTCTGCCTAATTCAGGGCTGTTGTTTTCTGACAGTTTCACCAATTGCTTTGGGAAGTTGGTTGTGCTTGCAATTGCCAAATGGTTGTGACATTATTAGGTCAACACCTGGTGTAATAGGTTATTCTTGCCCTTCGCTGGACAAAGAAGCCAAGAAGGAGATTTAATGGGATTTTCTACATTTTTCAACTAGTCAGTGTATATCAGTACAAATTACTTACAACATAACAAGACCAGCCAAGACAGCCAAACCAGAAGAACCGTAAACGGCAGCAGCGGCGTTCTTGGAGCCGGAGTGGGAAGCAGAAGAGTTTCCACCGTGGGAGGAAGATTCAGCAGCGTGGGAAGCAGAGCCGGAAGCGGAACCAGAAGCGTGGGAAGCGGAACCAGAAGCGTGGGAAGCAGAGCCAGAAGCGTGGGAAGCAGAAGCAGAACCGGAAGCGTGGGAAGCAGAAGCAGCAGCAGAACCGGAAGCAGAACCAGATTCAGAACCGGCAGCGGAGGCAACGGCAGCGAGGGCAAGCAAGGAGAAAGCGAACTTCATTGTAGGGAATGTCTATTTGTATGAACAGTAATTTCAATCTTCGGGGTATTTGGGTGTCTTTATATAGTTTTGTTTCTGACCGATTGGGACACTAGTTAATTTTAGAAGAGCAAATATGTCAAAGCCACGTTAAGACGGCTATGATTGTTTAGGGCGACCACAGTCGATGACTGCGGTCAATACCCCCACCACAATAAGGGAGGCTGGACCTCAATGCCATGAGCCACGGTTGCTAGCGAATTGTTTAAGGTTAAACTCCAAAACCATCCACTGCGGCTACCCCCGCGGGGGCTTCGGGCGAGGTCGGACAAGCAAGCTAGCAATACAACCATCATGATATCACTAGATGCAAAAAAGGGGTCGACATTCCCTTATTGGAAAGGGTATGTTCAGCAAGCAAGTTCGATCATGGGCTATACTTTCAACTTGCGACAATCGCAAGTCAACGTAGTGAAATCGTGCCGCGGATGATGACATTTTTCAGCGTATAAGCATGTAAAATTGGCGACTGAACGATACATACTTCATAATACAGAACCGCCAGGTAGATTATTTTTTGGTTGGTGTTTTCATGGTAACAATTATCCTATCATTCTGGCGCACGTGACCGGCGACCTTCGTCATAATACATATTGATACAAACTAACCCATGAAAGCCCCACCTGCCATGCAGAGGTTTCTTCTGGTAAAATGAACTTTGTAAACGGGCGTTTTCTTGGTAAAGTAAGCTGTCATGTGGTCGCTGGTGGCCACGATCTCTTTTCTACTCTTCTCACCACCTTTAGCACGTCCATCACCTCCATTGGACTTGTCACCATTTGTTCCATTGGTGTTTTTATCCAGTGAAAAAGCCTCTGGTTGAGGACCCGCGTCATTAGTATGCCTCTTCACATCCCAAACTCTCACCGTGTTATCAGCAGCACCACTAACCAATACACCGCCGTCATGAGAGAAAGCCAACGAATAGATAGACGAACGTCCGTGACCCTTCATGGTCTTGAGACGACGTCCAGACCCAGCGTCCCAGATATTCACAACACTATCTTCACCTGCACTTGCTAACCAACGACCATCTGGGGATACAGCCATGCAATTGACAGGTCCAGTGTGGCCCATAAAGATACGCACACAATTACCACTATGCACATCCCACATACGACACGTTTTGTCGGAAGATCCAGTAAAAACATAGTTTGAATTTGGGTGGAATTCAACACAATCCACATCATTAATATGACCGGCAAATATTCTCAATGGATATATATGGTCGGTAGCCCAAAGTCTAGCAGTTTGGTCATGGGAGGCAGTTGCAAAATAATGACCTAATGGTGAAAATTTAACATCCCAAATTGGCAGGTTATGTCCCTTGTATGAAACTAACGCAGAATATGAATCAAGCGACCATAAACGGACTGTTTTATCTTCAGAACCAGAAATCAAATACTTATTATCGGGGGAGAACGATACACCATACACAGGACCACTGTGTCCAACAAGTTTCCGTGTGTTACTAGTATTATTAGCGTCTCTCTTAAAAATTGATTTCAATGGTTTACCATCCAAACTCCATAATTTGATAAAACTATCTTGAAATCCAGCGGCAACCATATTGGAATCTTCATTGAATTCGATGCATGTCATATCATTATTTGTGTTGTGGAAGGTGTACATACACACCGATGGAGCACTAGCTTGAATAGCACCCAATTTGATTTTCGAACGAGAATCCTCTACTGCTAAGATGGTTCTCTTAATGTCTGAATAGTCCTTTAGTGGTAAAGGTAACGATTCCCTAGCGGGGGAATCAGTGTCAGGCTTGGTCATATCCTGAAATTCATCAACCAAGCTTTTACCATTGACTGGTGATAATTTTTCATCTTTAATTTTGAGTTCAGCTTCAATTTCTTTCTGAATTTCGGGCTCCATTGGAAGCTTTCCTAATTTTACAGCCTGTTCATTGAATTTATCAACTTCATTGGTTTTTGTGACATATTCTGGAATACCTTCCTCAGGGTTCGCTTCACCTTCTTGATCTATTTTGTCGGGTTTGGTTGTGGAGATGATTGGGTTCAAGTATTGATTAATAATTCTGATTAAAATGGCACCACCAACTGCCTCATTCTCATGCAAAAAGTATAAAAGCAAATTGATGGAGGTTTTCGAAACAATAATTCTATACTTATTTCTTCTGTAAGCTAATGCCAATTCATTTTCCTTCAAATGTTCTGGTAAGGAGATACCTGCCAATTTCTTGACTTCCACTCCGTGCAAAATTAAATGGTCACTCTTAAATTTGTCATAGAATTTTTTTGATTGCTGAATATAGTTTTTGGACACTAATTCAAGGAAGCAATGAATGAAAATAGGATAAAGAATACGTGATAATTCTGGTTTATACAAGTCTAATGATGTATCGACCCATCTTCTAAGCATTGAATACGCAGTATAATATATATCTGGATCATTCTCACGTTTCTTTTTCTCTTCTAAATCTTTCAATTCTCTCAATTCCTTTTCTTTTCCTAATCTTGTCTCTCTATCTCTTGTCTCCCTCAACTCTCTTTCCACCCTATTCTGTTTATCACGTAAATCACGAATTTCACGTTCGTGCTTGGACAATTTATCTTTCAAATCCTTCTCTCTTTTAGCAGCATCAGATGCATTACCCCCATTTATTTCACTTGGGTCTGCCAACTTGGCGTTTGCTGGTGTGACTGCAGGAACAGCAGGGGTTGGCGTATTGGTACTTTCCAATCTCATCATAGATTCTGTTTTATGATATCCCTTTTTATTGAGGTACTCCAAGACGATTCGATTCAATTCAGCTTGTGAAAACTGAGGTTGTGGTCCTCTAGAAGGTGCTGGTCTAGAGTTGGCAGGAGCAGGTCGCACTCCCTGTTGTTGAGCGGGAGAGCCAGTTCCTGCTGATGGCGACTGAGTAATGTCGCCAGCAAGTCCTTTCACGTCATTCGTATTGTCAACCATGATATTGATGGGGTTGATTGGTGATTGAAGATTAAGGATGAAAGTTTGTGTATAGTGGAGTAGTTTTTTCGCTGAACCTGAGACTTGCGACATTTGACGATGTTGCGACATCAAACGCGACATTCGGCCACCTCTGGTGGATGAAGCCAAAGAGTCAAGGGATTCCGTTAACGTCAAATAACTACAATAGATGATTACTGTTATGTGTTTAATAGTATGCAGATGTTCTAGTCGTCGTTTCTGACCAAGAGCTTGGCAGGGTCCCATGGACCTTGGAGCTCATTCTTGTAACGTTGCATGAACAAAAAATATGCTGGCATGATGAATAGGATACAAAACGCACCAATCCACCAATATATCAAGATCTTGACACCTAATAAGGTGTATATGAGGTAATTCAGCGCCTGGAAATTGGCGAATAGAATTATTCTGTGCAAAGCTATGTAGTGATGTCTTCTGAGATAGAAATCAAATAAAGGTAATAAGATGTTAGTAAGAATAGCGAACAACACGAATGAAAATACCTGGGATGTGGAGTTGAGTCTGGAGGCTAACACAATGGATGTTGAGAGGGTGATGTTGGTAGAAATCACCGGTTTATATTCCACCACAATCAGAGAAGTTCTAGACGAGACGGTGGTATTCATACCATAGTCATGAAGGATCGTATTCGAAACAAACAATATAACAGCGAGAGCCCAAATAGAGTCGGAAGCGGTGGATCTGGTAAGTGATTTTAAGGTAGGCGACACAATTGATAGTATGAAGATGATGAGAAAATATGACTTAATGCTGGTTTTGTCCTGCTGTGCTCTTGCATGTGGTAATTTTGATGGAGTAGTTCGATGACTGATATATATCCGAATAAGAAATGCAACTCCTGCAAGTGCTGAACTCAAGAGTGCTGGCGAAACGGCACTCCATCTCTGAAGATAGATTCCTGCAAAGGTAAGAACCATGATTAACTGTCTGCTCAAATGGTAGACGATGAGTGAAAAATCGCCCATTAGCTTAATATATGAATACTTTGCTACGGTAGAATTCCGTTTTAGTTGTGAAAGGAACGAATCATCGGTATAATTGTCGGGGTATGGTTGTTTGAGATAAAGAAGCTTCTTCCATGGTGGAAGATCCCACGTCATTTTAGGCCTTTGAAGAAAATTTATTCTTTCTTCATCGGTCATGCGACGAGATACTCTCGAATTCATCCCATCATGTCCCTGGGGTATTTGGGACGTTGACATTTATCTGGGTTTAACTTGATATAGACGTGGTACTTTTCTGGTTGTTCCATGTGCAGGAGATATGCCAAAACTACATATGCAGTACTTAATCCATCACGTGGAATAATCTACATTATAGTAACCCATTAGACATCAAGTTCATTTAGTCTTCCATTTAATTCGTGCACCTTTATAATTCTATACGATTCAAAGACAAAGGTTAATCTTTGAAGTGAAGAGAACAAATTAGTGGAGTGAGTCAAACCCAAAAGGATCATAGAGATCAACAAAAGACTATCGATACAAGAGCACCAAACTTACGAGTTCCTTAAAGAAGCTACAAATCCAGACGCTTGAAAGAAAAATCATATAAAAGAAATTAGAGACTGCATTATTTAAAGCAACTCATTCAGCATGGAGGATTCTAGAAAACTTTTGGTGCCCAGACACTCATACAATGCATCTGTTTCATCTACAGGATCCAACTCGTTTCTTCCTAAAAACAATAGGTCAACAGCACGTCTTTCCCGTACAAATACCAATGTCACTGATGCAGCTGTAAGTGTGGGAGGAGGCAACCACGATGCTCAAAGTATAAGAACTATTGATAAGCTTCCTAGTGCCAAGCCTAGCGTTTCATACCTGGATAAGCTTTGGACACAGATTGATGTTTTGGATGATGTTAAGGCTATGTCAGGAGAAGTGAGAACGAAAGGATCGTTTTTTAACGATAAATTTGATGCTGAATTAAAAAGATTGAAGCAACTGCAAAATAAGTTACTCGAAACTCTAGCCACTCAACAATTGAGCAATGCGAGCAAGTTGGACCATAGAAAGCTTTTAAGTAGATTGAGTACGTTGACTGATCTGGTGCCCCAGGCCTCAGCATCTACATCTTCCGCGGCATTGGGAGACGATAAGAAAAGACAAGATAAGTTGTCGGAGTTTTTCGGTAATGATGATTTGAGTAAATTGCCACTGGATATTATGAACAGGAAACAGAATTTTGAGGAAATGAACACTTATGTCTCGGTGATCAAGGATAATTTGGCTCAGGTCGGAGACAATATGAAGCGGTTTGATGAATCTACAAGAGAATTGTGGTAATTGAATTCCGAAGAGAAATAATTTGATATTAATTTCTGACTGCATAATGCTAAATCTGTTTCAGTTGCATTGACCGGCTCACATAAAACTGTACACAGCGCTATATATATCCTAAGATTTCATCATGAACAGGTATTTCACGTGAAGGCTTTGAACCAATGTGTAAACTTTTTACTCTCCTGGGCTATTCTATTCAGGTCACTAGAACAATACAAATCGTCCAAGTAGCTGTTGTCCTATAAATTCAAAATATAGCAAATATATTTATAAATGAGATCATTTTTAATATATAGAACCGAAACCATTTCATACAAATGTAGTTGTGGGAATGGTGCTACATCAGCATGGGTTTTTTTCTACCTTTCAATCAAAATTCTGGTTTGATTGGTGGAGAACAAAAGGCTGGACGAATGGTGAGAACCATAGACCGAGGAATGGCTTCGATATCACATCAGGCTAAAGATTGAAGGTTGAGCCAGTGAAAAATATTCATTTCTTACGTTCACCAACATTATATATGCGAAGACTGCGATTGTTCAAAACAATTCTCCACAAAAGAGGAAAGAGGGGCAGATTCCATGGTTTCGTAATTGCTAGAATCTTTGAAATATTTATCTATTATATCATGGAGTTAATTGTGCATTTTATGTCCCATTTGATGAACTCAACTATCAATCAATGGCAGTGGTAGGAGGTGATAGTAGCACTTTAATGGAAGTACACAGATTTATAGAAACACCAAGGTGTTTCACCATTACTGCAATATTTCGATGGATCACCATAACAGATCACACCACAATGTCCAATACCAATAAACACCCCACATTGTTAGGGATGCAATCTCCGATTATGGGTCCCAAGGGTGCATGATGCATGTAACCTCCACAGTTACAGCGACCCATAGGGCTCATGATGTCAATGTAACTAGCACTGCGGTGTGATAAATGACCAAGTTATACCGATGGACGCTGCTGAGTGCCAGTAGCACTGGCAGGGGCAACAGCTGCATCAACATCGGTGTTCCAACACCGTGGGATGTATCAACCTGCCAGTGTCCCAGCAATGAGAAGAAGCCCGGATCATTTCTGCCGCACTATGATTAATGCGATGGGCCAACACCATATTTATCCGAATTTCATGCTAAAGTTCCCGAAACAGCGGCTGCTATTCGTCCCCAGCAGTTGTTCCGGGACTTTTGCTGCCTGGCATCCTATTTCCTGTGGTGCAAGCTCCAGTGCAAGCTCCATTACCTTGTGCGTGCGAATCACCACTGGAGTTAAGTCTGAAGTCTGGAGAATACTGGGGTAAACAATTAGAGCCGCTTACACCGAGAAATCCCGCATTTTGACCACATGGAAACGTAGCCCACTGCGTCTACTTCCACGAAATGTCCTCATAACACCAATAATGCTTTATCTGGAGCCTATCCATTGCCCCTGGTGCGGTGGATCGCTATGATTGAAGGTCAACCCTCGGGGTCACTTGGCCCGCGCGCGGAAAAATTCCCCTCTGTTGCCTGACTACAGGCAGTCCTTCCGGCCAGGTGATGGGCCCACCGAAACCACAAGGTGTCACCCCATGAGAGGTTGCAGCCTTCCTGTACACGGCCCTGCCACCATTCCCATGGGGATATTGTGGATTCACACCACCGCAGATTGTCATTGGCTCCACCACCCAAAAGTAACGCAAAAAAGAGCCCCTCCCCCAGCAAGTTCTCCACCACCGGTTGTCGTTGTGCCGGACCGCATACGAGCCCTCTCCCCGCGGGCGCACCCATCTGACACAAAGTAGTGTGTTGAGTGTCGGAGAAAAACATGTCGGAGCTCACTATTTAACCTGGCAAATCCCGTAGATATCCAAATTATCATAATTCATAATGGTTCACTTAGGTCCAAGAAAACCTCAACAAAGAAAGGGTACCTTCACTGATGTTCCTCAAGTGTTGCTTGACGAAGTCAAGCAGATCGAGGATGCATTGACAGTCAGCCCAGAGATCTTGAAGAAGATCACCGTCCATTTCGTTACCGAATTGGAGAAGGGATTGAGTAAGAAAGGTGGTAATATCCCCATGATTCCTGGCTGGGTGTTGGACTTCCCCACCGGTAAGGAAAAGGGTGACTACTTGGCCATCGACTTGGGAGGAACCAACTTGAGAGTGGTGTTGGTCAGATTGGGCGGAAACAGAGACTTCGACACCACCCAATCCAAATTCGCATTGCCTTCATACATGAGAACCGCATCCTCAGACCAATTGTGGGACTTCATCGCCCAATCCTTGAAGACTTTCCTTGACGAATTCTTCCCTGAAGGTGTTTCTTCCCCATTGCCATTGGGTTTCACCTTCAGTTACCCTGCTTTGCAAAACTCCATCAACGAGGGTGTGCTCAAGTCCTGGACCAAGGGTTTCGACATCGCCAATGTCGAAGGCCACGATGTGGTTCCAATGTTACAAGCTGCCATCAAGCGTTTTGACCTTCCTATCAAGGTCGTTGCTTTGATCAACGACACAACAGGTACCTTGGTTGCTTCCATGTACACCGATGCCGACGCCAAGATGGGTTTAATTTTCGGTACCGGTTGTAACGGTGCTTACTATGATGTGGTCAAAGACGTTCCAAAGCTTGAGGGTCTTGTTCCAGAAGACATTTCTCCAGATTCTCCAATGGCCATCAACTGTGAGTACGGTGCTTTCGACAATGAACATGTTGTCTTACCAAGAACCAAGTACGACATCAAGATCGATGAGGAGTCTCCAAGACCAGGAGAACAAGCCTTCGAGAAGATGATCTCTGGTTACTACTTGGGTGAAATCTTGAGATTGATCTTAGTTGACTTGGCTGAAGATAAGAAGTTGATCTTCCAAAACCAAGACTGGTCCAAGTTGAAGAAGGAATTCATCTTGGATACCTCCTTCCCAGCCAAAATCGAGGAAGATCCATTTGAGAACTTGAGCGATGTCCAAGAACTCTTCCAACAAGTGTTGGGTATCCAAACCACCAACCCTGAAAGAAAGATCATCCGTCGTTTCGCCGAGTTGATCGGTGAGAGAGCCGCCAGATTGTCTGTCTGTGGTATTGCTGCTATCTGTCAAAAGAGAGGTTACACTTCTGCCAACTGTGCTGCTGATGGTTCTGTGGTCAACAAGTACCCAGGCTTTAAGGAGAGAGCTGCTAAGGGTTTGAGAGACATCTTCGATTGGGACACTCCAGAAGATCCTATCAAGATTGTTGCAGCTGAAGATGGTTCTGGTGCTGGTGCTGCCATCATTGCTGCTTTGACCGAGCAAAGATTGGCCGCTGGATTGTCTGTCGGTATCAAGAAAAACTAAGTTAGATACTGATGCAAATAGTCATGATTCATGTACGTTTAAAATAGATCTTATTGTAGTCATTTATCGTCTACTGGTATAGGCTAGTACAGTACTCCAGATCTAGGTTAGATTACCTAAGAATGTCCAAATCGCGTAATTTTGCCTTCACGTGTGGCAACTCACAGTTACCTTTAACTAAACTCTGAAGTACTAATGGAATCGGTAAACTCAACACCAATGGAGAGTATTCAACTGAAGTCAGAAGCTTTTTCGACCTCTGTTGAACCAGAGGTCATCGATTCAGTGTTGGAGACTTCTTCCAACACCATTTTCTCTGGATCTGATATTGTATCTGAGGACAAAGAAAAAGAAGTTATCATCTTATCTTCTCAAGAAACGATTGATTTCGAACAGGACCAGTTCATTTTGCAAGATGATGCAACTCACTCCAATCAATTGGTTGTAAGCTTTTCAATTTGGGACATACTAAAGAGATCTGCTATCAATTTGGTTTTGCCTTTCATCAACGGTATGATGTTGGGATTTGGAGAAATTTTGGCCCATGAAATAGGGTTCAAATACAATTTCGTTGGAGCCAGGGTGCAACCACCCAGAAGAATGCAAAAGAAGAATGAATCCAGGTTTTTATGAACAGTTCAAACGCAGTATATAATTGATGATACCTTATGGTAGACTAATAATGAAATAAGATTTAATGAAAAGAGTAGTAGGATAAATGGAGTGTACAAAGCTCTGAGGGATACTTATTAGTCCAGAAATCTAATAATGTCGTCATGTTCGACACATACCCAAAGATTTGTTCAAAATTCGTCACGATCCTTATAAGGAAGAAAACACCAGACGGAACCATCGAGAAATGCTATGATACCAGGAAGATAACATGGAATGATGATGGTAATATTAGGAACATATTTGTATTAATTCATGGCAATACATTCAAATGTCCTTTTGAAGCTCCATCTGTGAAACAACATGCAATCTCTTGATTAAAGGCAATAAAACTGCTTAATTTGTTAACACCCATACAATTAATACGTACTAAGGTTATTTGAAGAGTCTTACTACTTACCCAATGCTTTCCAAATGATCATCTCGAATATCTGCATGCATGATTACAATGATTCAGATTATCTGCACAAATGATAAAACTGGCCCTACCTAGAACGATTCAATCTACTGATTTAAGGGAATGTTTAGGTATCTTATGTGGGACTCCTCAAATGATCATTGCATCTAGCGAGAGTTAAAAGGTATACAGCATCATGTCTATATCAGGTAAACAATCTAGATGTGCTCCACTTTTTGGTTATGTTCTTTACCAATACGCTAGTACTAGGAGGCTTGTATCGGGGAGGATCGGGCAAACATTTTGGATTCCGCTAAGAATGCCCGGAATGAGATGAGGGGAGCCCGACATTTTCCGGGCTCAACCAACTCCGAGATATATAAAAAAGTCGCTCAACCATAGTGAACAACATCTACAATTATGTCCAGAATTGAAACTGACGCTTTTGGCGAAATCTCTGTCCCTAATGACAAGTACTGGGGTGCCCAATCTCAAAGATCTTTGGGCAATTTCGACATTGGTGACATTACCATGCCAATTCCAATTGTCAAGGCTTTCGGTGTGTTAAAACAAGCAGCTGCTGCTGTCAACCAAGATCTCGGTCTCTTGGATGCGGAACTTTCCTCTGCTATCCAGAAAGCTGCCTCCGAGGTTGCTCTGGGTGAACTCAATGCCCATTTTCCATTGGTTGTGTATCAAACTGGTTCTGGTACTCAATCTAACATGAATGCAAATGAGGTGATTTCCAATCGTGCTATTGAAATTTTGGGAGGACAAATGGGCTCCAAAAAGCCTGTCCACCCAAACGATCATTGTAATATGTCCCAATCTTCCAATGATACCTTCCCAACAGTTATGCACATTGCTGCTGTGGTGGAGATTTCCAACCAGTTAATTCCAAAACTCCGTGATCTTCGCGATGCCTTCCAAAAGAAAGCTGATGAGTTCCAAAGCATCATCAAGATCGGTAGAACCCACTTGCAAGATGCCACTCCTTTGACCTTGGGTCAAGAATTTTCTGGTTACGTTCAGCAATTGACTTTTGGCTTGGCTCGTATCGAACAAACCTTGCCTAGATTGTCATTGTTGGCTCAAGGTGGTACTGCTGTAGGTACTGGATTAAACACCAAGAAGGGATTCGATGTCAAGGTAGCCCACAAAGTCAGCGAAATTACTGGCTTGGACTTTCAAACCGCCCCAAACAAATTCGAAGCATTGGCTGCACATGATGCCTTTGTTGAAGCCTCTGGTGCCTTGAACACTTTGGCCACCTCTTTATTCAAGATTGCTAATGACATTCGTTACTTGGGTTCTGGTCCTCGTTGTGGTTATGGTGAATTGTCCTTACCAGAAAATGAACCAGGCTCGTCCATTATGCCTGGAAAGGTGAACCCAACCCAATGTGAGGCCATGACTATGGTTTGTGCTCAAGTTATGGGTAACCACACCACTATTACATTTGCTGGTGCATCTGGTCAATTCGAATTGAATGTTTTTAAGCCTGTCATGGCTTACAACTTGTTGACCTCCATCCGTTTGATCGGAGATGCTTGTAAGTCTTTCCGTATCAATTGCGTTGAAGGTATTGTGGCCAATGAAGAAAAGATAGCAAAAGTTTTGCACGAATCTTTAATGTTGGTAACTGCCTTGAACCCAAAGATTGGTTACGATAATGCTTCTAAGGTGGCTAAGAATGCACATAAGAAAGGTTTAACCTTGAAACAATCTTGTTTGGAATTGAATATGTTGAGCGAAGAAGAATTCGACGAATGGGTTCGTCCTGAAAAGATGATTGGTCCAAAGGATTGAACCACTACATTTTTCAATGAACTAAAATACAATCATGATATAGGTCTATTAGATTCCGGTAATATAGGAGATTCGTATAAATGTTACTTTTAAATGACTATTTCAAAGTCCCCTTCAAAATTTGTTTATGATACAGTATATGTGTCTTTTGAAAGACAATAGAAGTAATTTTGATTATCCAAGTTCTTTCTTGAAACGCAGTTAGTTGTGAATGATCCGATCATTCAGCCTTGGACTTGATGCCTTCCTTGTCACTAAACAAGGTGTAGTCTCGGTCTTTACCTACGTGAAAGCGTTTCTGTGTTCCACATTCTATACATTTATGCACCAACACGTCGTTTTTTTCCGTTTCAGCCTTTGACTTGTTTTCGATGTATATAGTCATCGTGAGGCCAGGTATCAAATGAGTATTGCACTTTTTACACATTTGTCTTTTTACTGAAGGCAACATCTTGGTGACTGTTTTCTTTGCTACCGCATCCATGGTACGTCCCAAATTACGTGACAACAACTCATATCTTGGATCTAGTGCTAAATGGCTTGATGCCTGGAAAAGAAACAGTAGTCTAGCATAGTGATCTTTGTGAGGAATCCTGGTAGGAGCTTTCGCACCCTTGGCATTCTTTGGAGGTTTTGCTGCCTTTGCCATGACTTAAACTTTATTCCTCCTGTAGTAGAAACTCCTAGCAACCTTTTAAATCTGTTGCACTTCCAGTAGTTAACATACTGTACTATTACGATGGGACAATCTCAATTGGTTTGGTGTCCTGCATATAGGTGGTCGCAGGAGGCAAATGGATATCGACCAAGTCAATTCTAGTCAACACTATCCAGGTTCAAACCACTAACGAATCATAACAGAACTACCATGAGTGGCTACGATAGTGCATTGTCAATTTTCTCGTAAGTATCAACACACAACTGAAGTGATTTTGATCAAAAATGTGCCAGAATACCATATTCAACGATCATTATCTTGCCACCGACTTTTAACTAACCTCCAGGCCCGACGGGCACGTTTTCCGTATGTACCATTGAATTATGATACAAGGCTCTACTAACATCACAGAGGTTGAATATGCTTCGGAAGCAGTCAAAAGAGGTACTTGTGCCGTGGGTGTCAAGGGTAAGGAGTGCGTGGTGTTAGGATGTGAGAAGAGAACCACCTTAAAGTTACAAGACCCACGTATCACTCCTTCTAAGATATGTAAGGTGGACAACCATGCGTTATTAGCATTTGCCGGCTTGAATGCAGACGCCAGAATCTTGGTGGACAAGGCCCGTGTGGAGGCCCAATCTCATAGATTGACATTGGAAGATGCTGTGTCCATCGAATATTTGACCAAGTATGTGGCCGGTGTCCAACAAAAATACACACAGTCCGGTGGTGTCAGACCTTTCGGAATTGCTACCATCATTGCAGGTTTCGATAGCAATGACACCGTCCCAAAGTTGTTTCAAACTGAACCATCTGGTGTGTATAATGCATGGAAAGCCGGTGCAATCGGTAGATCGTCCAAGACCGTGAGGGAATTCTTGGAGAAGCAATATGAAGAGGGATTGGATGATGAGCAAACAATTAAATTGACCATAAAATCTTTGTTAGAGGTTGTGCAAACTGGAGCCAAGAATATCGAGGTTTCGGTGTTGAAATCAGGAAACAGAATCACTAAGTTGACTGTTGATGAAATCAAGAAGTACGTAGATGAAATTGAGGCAGAAAAGGAAGCTGAGGCAGAGAAGAAGAAACCAAAGGCCAAGGACTAATTTAGCAATAGTCCAAGTCTAGTCATAATGTCTGGATATAACCGTATTAGATGATATAGGTTCAGTAATTATACAATACAACGTCAGATATTTTTATTATAAAATGCTAATTATACAGGGATTGTTCATTTGGAAAAATATTGAGCTTGTCCCTATGTGGTATGTCTCACAAGGCACATGAATTTTGTTGTCAAAGATTCACTTTCTCTTAGATTTCTTTGCTTTAGGACCCTTGGCTTCGGCTTCCCTCTTTTGTGGTTTTTTGGATGGAACTACCAGGAAGAATCCATCTAATCTTCCTTGGATTCCTGACTTCAAGCCCTTTTTCAACTTTTCAGCACCACTCTTGATCCTGTCTTCACTGAAACCTTTACCCTTCACCATATACTCTACCAATCCATCCATATCAGGCTCCTTCCACTTTAAAGTAACGTCTTGAGCTGGAAGTACTTCTGGTTTCATGAATAGTTGTCTAGCTTCATCATATGGCCAATTTTCAGGGATCTTATACTTTGTCTTCTCAGGGTTATCGTTGACCCATTTGACGATATTGTCGATAGATTTGTGCTCTTTGATTAACTTGAATGCAGTAACTGGACCTACTCCTTTGATGGTCTCGCAATAATCACAACCCAATAATATACATAAATCAATAAACTCTTCTTTGGAAAGTCCCAAACCTTCCATTGCTTCTGAGTATGTAATCTGATCAATGGGCATTTTTCTAGCCTCTGCAAAAGTCAAATGTCTTAAGAGATGAGGAGGTTCGTAACAGAGAGTATCCATATCTTCTGAAGCAGCGGCGAAAACCTTACCACCTCTGGCCAATTCCGCACATTGGGCTTCAGCTTCACATGGAGCTTCAACGAAGGGGATTCCCATCAATTGTAACAATTTTTTGGCTTCATCATTTTGCTCTCTCGAAACTCTTACTAATCTCTTTTCGAATTTCATCATTTCTTCAACTGTTCCAGTATCCTTAATGGCATCGATTTGCTTTTGTGCTTCTTCTCTCTTCAATAATCTCTTTTCGAGCTCACCACCTTTCAATACAGGTGGTTTACCATCGAAAACATACACTGGTTTGATATTGTTTTCCACTAGTCTAATAGTACGATAGAAGAGCCCCAGTAAGTGAGAGGTGGTTTCACCATTTTCATTAGTCAATTGTTGGCCATCAGATTGTCTTACAGCAATCAAGAACTGATATAAGCACATGGACGCATCTATAGCCACCTTCCTTCCAAAAAGGTTCTTTAATTGGAACTCTTTGAATGAGTTTGGAGAATGCTCCTTGATGAGCTGATTGAGACCTAGAAGTTAGTCACTGAGACTAGACAAGGCACCATAATGGCGAAAGAGCACCCATAAGTATATATGATTTTTTGGCCCTTACTTAGGTAGAATTTGTGTATGACATACCTTTCACACCCATATTGATGATTCGTTAAGTGTTGATAATGAATTTCAGTGATGAAATAAGATTGTAACGCGTCGCGTCACCAGAATGAAAAAAGCCCTCATCACGGGTATATCAACAGTTACTAAGCCAGCGAACGAATAAGCCATAGATAAGCATCTCTTGGAAGAATAGACTGTTTACCTTCTCGGAAATGTTCCGTTTGCAGCTTTTCCCCAACAATCGATACAATGTAGTTTTAGACAAACATATACATTAGATGACTTTAACTACGTAAGCAAATTATCACTCTTAGAAGGAAGTGAAGGGAATGGTTGAGACTACATACTGGTCCCAGGGCACGCCACTGGGAATCAATTTCAAGTCGGAAGACTTGCACAACAAGCGATCAGGCGCGGGCAGCCCCGTTAAGTTCGCTCTGGGATTGTTGAGAGGCAGGAACTGGAACAGACAGTCTATTTGGGTGATTGCTGGCGTTCTCCTTCAAGGCAATCAATTGCTTGGATCTGAAAGTTTCGTAGTGTACCAAGGCAGTGGTCTCGATCAAGTCTTGCAAGTGGGTTCTGGTCAAGAAATCTCTCAAGAAGACAAATTCACATTGGCTGACATCCTCGATATTGATAGCACCCCATCTGGTCTTTCTTCCTCTGACGGTTTCACCGTTGATTTGGATTTCCTTCTCGGAGCCGGCCACGGCAAATGGAATCAAAGACTTGATATCCTCGTTCAATTGTCTTTCTTCGTCGTACAACTCCTCGCTATCGTAAGGGTAGATGTTGAAGTTATAGTTGATGAATTCGTTCTGCAAGAGCTTCTTGTATTCGGTACGCTCATCGAGGGTCAAGGCGTCGGACTTGGCAATCACAGGGATCACATTAGCGATCTCGCTCAACTTCTTCAATGCTTGGACATCCAACTGTTTCAACTTTTTGCCGTTGGGTGGAAGGAAATACAAAATGCAGTGGACTCTGGTGTCAGGGATGTGTCTTTCTCTTTGTGCAGTCAATTCCTTTCTCAAGTATTGCGAGTGTTGTTCCTTGATATATTTGACCAATGGTTCCCAGCACTTTTCATTGTTGATCTGGTCGCCAAACCCTGGTGTGTCGATAACGTTGATGTTCAAACGAACATTGTTCTCTACCAAGCTGTGGGAGCTGACCTTGATCTCGGTTGTCTTCTCGATGGGCTCGGAGGTGTGCTTTCTACCGCTGGACAGGGCCAACTTGGAAGAAAAGAGGGTGTTGACTAGAGTACTCTTACCCAAACCTGATCTACCAACAACCATGATGTTGAACTGGAAACCTCTCTTCAAGAGCCTGTTTTCGATCTGGGTGGTGATGGTGTCGAAACCAACATATTTCTTAGGGAGGGCGTTCTTAGGTTCTTCCACAGAGGCAGACATGATGGATAGTGGTGGGATGTTTACAGACAGTTGTCGGTTAATATGGTTGACACGCGTAGAGAACGGTGCGCGCACGACGGCAAAAAAGTGGTTAAAAGTTGAAGTGGTTGGCTTCGTCTAAACAGAAGAATAGTACGAGGTGCGCAGGAGTGTTGCATTTCCCTTTTGGTAAATCATACATCACGTGATGTATGGTCACGTGATGTAAAAATACAGAATTGTTAATGAGTGAAATTTTTTCGACTTTATCACCAGACATGTCTATGGCGTTAAGATTGGGCAGCGCTGTTACTGTGACGCAAAGCCTCTGGGGATTGTTGCCCAGAGTACCTGCACTTTCCATAAATGGCATTTTCAACCGTTCTTCCACCGTTCCAGACGGCAGATTGGAGGAGTTGAGAGAACAAATCGAGAGCAACAACGGAGTCCCCCCATTCATGATAGATAACGGCACCATCGTCAAGGCTGCCCCAAAGAAGAAGATGTCTTACAGAAGACACAGAACAAAGTTGTACACTCCAGGAGACAAGCAAATCAAGGAACTCAATAATATCGTAAGGTGCCCTGCCTGTGGCCATGTGAAGAGATCCCACTTCATGTGTATGAACTGTTTTGCTGAAATCAGAGCGTTCTTGAAGGGAAAGAAGCGTGAAAACGGCTTGATCAAAGACAACGAAGCTCCCCAAACCAATTTGGATCCAGTGGATGAAACCTTGGTGTATCCTGGTAAGTATTTGACCGATGATCAAATCAGAATGCAAGAAAAGAAATGGATTCCAGTGAGAGAAAAGCCCTTGCCATTCGCAAAGTCCCAACTTAAACTGTCAAAGTAAACATAGATTCTAATTCATGTATATACATCTTCTAGGGGGAAAGTCTAGAAATAAATGGAAACGAGAAACACTATGTAACGGAACTAAACATCGATTTTTGAAATTGCTTGCAATATATGAATCTAAAGTCAGCCATTTAGGAATTGACGTGGCTAGAACAACTTCATGGTGCAAGACGTGCGGTAGACCATTCATCATCGGCGGAATCTCTGGTATAAGTGATTCTGTCATGAAGTCTACTCAATCCGCCTTGCCAGAACTCGATTTCCAAAGGTACGATTCTCATGCCTCCCCAGTTTTCTGGACATGGAATCTCGTCGTCCCTCAAGTCTTTGAATTTGGCAGTGTATTCCTCATTTAGCTGGTTCAATTCATCTCTCGACTTAATCACTTGGGATTGTGGAGATGTCCATGCTCCTATCTTGGAACCTCTAGGTCTGGTATTGAAATATCTCACGGTGGTTTCTCTATCTGTCCTCTCCATGAGCCCTTCAACCCTGACTTGCCTCTGGATATGAGGCCAGAAAAACGTTAAAGAAGCGTGCTTGTTGGTAGCGTAATCCTTGCTCTTCTTTGAGCACTCCCAGTTCGAATATACAATAAATCCAGAATGATCTAATTCCTTCAATAACACCACTCTGGAAGATACTCTTCCAGAAGGTAATCTAGCAGTAGAAAAGACGGTTGATTCCGTGATAATTTCGGAATCCTTGGGCAACTCATTCTGTGCTTGTTTAAACCACAAATGGAATTGCTTGAATGGATCGCTATCTACTTCGCTTTCCTTCAAATGACCTTTGGTATATTGATAGGTATCAGGATTAAAAATGAGAGGATCTTCAGGCTTGTGACTCATTGTTAAGTATCGGGTGTTTATGCTTGATATGAATGGAAAACACCCCTTTTTGAATGGTAGATGTGAAGATAAAGGTCTGAGTAATTTGAGCATCAGGTTACTTTTTCGAGGGCACGCCATCGTATATTATGGGGTATGATAATTATATCATGAGTCAGCTGACTGTTGTGCTGATGTAAGCAGGATAAATGTAAGGAATGGTGTGACTAAGAATAAAGGGTCTATGGTGACATGATAACTGCTTCGTTTTTATGGAACGAGTTATTGGTTTTGATTTTAAGTATTTTCAAACAACGTCTTGTTAGGAACCATGAGAACTCAAAAAAATCCATTTAATTGTAAAAAGTAGCAAAATATTAAATGCTGAAAAATTGGTATATGTTTCTTGAAATTAATTTCTACTTCGTTTCAAAAGCAATTTTCATTTAATTGGGATTCTTTCTGGCTTTCCATATATAGGTGAAGTACCAACGTAATTTATTGACCTATGGGCAATAATCATCAGATGCGATTGCACTGGTCAAGTAATGTATTCAATAAACTTGATAAACCTGGCGAAAGTAACACAAATAAAAGCAATCAATCTCATATCAAAAATGTTCCTTGGAATCAATCATAACTCTAATACAACTAAATCCTGGGCTTTTTACTTGAATAATCTTGATCCATTTTGTGGCAGGTGCGAATCCAAAATTGTATGATGTCAATTTGAAAAACAAGATGATGAGCCTTGAACTATCTTGGAGATAGGATTGATAACGCACAATGACACAGCTAAATGCACCAGCAAGTGATATAATCTCGGTCCCAAAGGATATAGATGTTCAAGAGACCAAGAAAAGAAGATTAAATGAAGAAATATACCCAGATCACTCAAGAAATGTCTCTTTATTTAGCAGAAGCACCAGACATCCATTGAACGTCAGGCCCAGTGGTAACGCTTTCTTGCCTGTGAAGCATCAAGACAAACATTTATCTAAAGAAGCACAGATGGGTCTTTTTGCAAAATTCTCCGATGAAATGATGATGACTTTTTTGTCACTTATTGATGATGTTGATTCTTTAAAAAATTTATCTTATACATCCAGGATAATGTATGCATACTTATATGACGAAGAAATTTGGAAAAAGCTTTACATCAAAGGTCTTAAGGATGGACAGGATGAAACGAAGTGGTATGGATCTTGGAGATGCAATGTATTGAAATTGGACAAATCTAAAGAAGCAAAATTGCAAATACCAGATAACTTGTTATGCTCGGATGCTTTATACAGACCATTCCAGTGTTCTCAAATAGATTATGAAAGAGTTTTCCACAAGATAATTCAAGAAGAAACCATTTACCATCAAGATGCCTTGAATTATTCTCTCAAAACATTACCTCATGGAAGAATACCTAGAATTGCCGAAAACGACATGTCCACAGAACAATTCAGCTCACTTTATCATAATTCTCCTTTTATTCTTACAAATAGTGACGGCACTAGATGGCCAAGGTGGGATTTTGACACTTTGTTAACTAGATTTCCACACGTAAAATTCAGACAAGAAGCTGTGGAATGGGATCTTTCCCTTTATGATGCATATTTGAAGCAAAATTCTGACGAAAGCCCCTTATATTTGTTTGATTGCAGTAGTGTTGCAATGAAAACTTTAAGAAATGAGTATGAAGTACCCCAGCTATTTAAGAATGATTTATTCACCCTCTTGAACGTTAAAGATGAAGTGAACTGTCGCCCGGATCACGCATGGTTGATCGTTGGTCCTAAGCGTTCTGGATCGACGTTTCACAAAGATCCTAATTACACTTCTGCATGGAATACCGCTTTGACAGGCAGAAAATTATGGGTTATGTTGCCACCTAATATTACACCTCCTGGTGTAGGAACCGATGATGAAGAAAGTGAGGTCACTTCCCCCGTGGGTATTGCAGAATGGGTTATTTCTGGATTTTTCAACGATGCGTTGAAAATCGAGGAATGCTTGATTGGTGTAACTTTTCCAGGTGAATGTATGTATGTTCCGGCTGGCTGGTGGCATTCAGTTATTAACTTGGACGATTCCGTTGCATTAACGCAGAATTTTGTCCCTAGCTCTAAATTGGCCAATGCCTTGAACTTCTTGAAGAATAAGCTGTCGCAAATCAGTGGATTTCGTCCCAAAAATGTGAAGAAGGTGCTAGATCATATTTTTAGTATGGAGGAAAAACTCGAAGATGAAGATCTTGTTAAACTTAGGGAATATAAAGATAAGTACGAGGCATTAGTATTGGACGACAAGATAGAGAATGAAGATTGTGGTGAAATTTCAAACTTGCCACCGATGCCAGTGTTTGAAATGTTCCAAGTGCTTTTGAAACATAATGGAATGGAGGCTGAATTGGAAGATGCATTAAAGACCTTATTGAAGATTGAAAAAAAAGCAAGAGAAATGAAGGAAGGTAGAAGTGAAGCGTGGGAAAAGCTTGTGACCCTAGATACCAGCAAGGACGGACAAGAAGTCCAACAATTTAGTTTTGGATTCAATTTTGATGAAGAAAGTGATGAGGAATAATTTTGTATAGCATACACTTGTAAATAGCAAAATAGAACTTAGGAGTTTATTGTATCTTTTCTCTCTTGACAAATTTATATTACAATCGGCAAAAAAAAGCATTGAATTTTGCAATTAAAGTTGTTCAAATTACTTTATGCTTCATTTTTGGCGTGTTTGGTTGCCCTATGAAGACCTTTTACCATCTCTTTTGGTTTTTCAGATACCAAATTATCTGAAGTGAGAATTGAAAACTCTGTATTGTAGTCATCTGAATTGACCTCGTTTGATATATCATGCTTACGTATATTCCTAGTGTGCGTAGCCTGAAAATGAAGAAACTGCCTCGAGCTACTTGTGAATCCTCTTCCACAATATACACAATAGGATACCTTTCCAGACTGAAGGCTACCCCATTTCTTGCGATTTAAACTTATAAGAGTCCCTATTTGTGATACTATCGAGGTTCTACTAGGACTGGAACTGTTAGATCCTCGGATTTGAGCTCGGGGGTTCTTCTGTGTGATTATTCGTTGGAAGGGAAATTCTGGTGCAGAGTAACCTATGTGAGATTGTTCCATCGCTTTTATCAAGTTGAAATAGAGAAATACAATTAACCAGCTTCTGGAAAAGTTAAACACGCCTGTGAAATACTACTCTTACTCCAAACTATTGTTGTTGATAATAACTGTGATGTTGTTGATGGTATGACGTAACAAGAGGAAACCATGAGTTGCAAAATTGGGACCTGCATCTATGTTGATGTAAATTGCACCCAAAAACCAAACTTCACATTTGCTGATAACTTCACTTATAGGTTTTTCTCCGTAAGGTACCCGAAGTCAGGTATAAACAGGGTCTATTGCAGTAAATTATTAACGACGCCCTTATTATGCATCAGGAAGTTCGCTACAGATGCAAATCTAACCACTTTTGGTAAGATCAGCAAAACGGTATATTGTTGAGAATGTAAGATCAACCGTACATATTTCCATCTGTACGCTGATGGGTGCAAGATGGATGCAAAATAGTGACCAACTGCGATACAGAATCCAACAGGAATACATGTGAAGCATATCTATGTGTGTCATTGTATATTATAAAGTGCATTTAAATAAAATAGGAAATTATACTAGAAGAGAGGAAGGGTGTCGTGCGCGGCACAAATTTTGGAACAGGATTAGGCCAACTTGACGGCAAGGTCATGGAATTCTCTACCTTGAATGTGAACAATTTCCAATTCCAAGGCAGATGGTTGTCTAGAACCATCTGGACCGGCAATGGAACCGGCACCCCAGGCAGAACCACCGTGGATTTCATCCACGTTGGCGAGTTGTGCGAAGGTTTTGGCGTAACCCAATGGAGCATAGATGATACCATGGTGAGACAACACAGAAAGAGAGTTGATGACGGTTTCTTCTTGACCTCCACCTTGAGTACCGGTGGTGACGAAGACACCAGCAATCTTACCGTGCAAAGCACCTTGGGCCCACAAACCACCGGTGGTGTCCCAGAAGCTCTTCCATTGAGCTGGGAAGTTACCGAATCTGGTTGGAATACCGAACAAGAAAGCATCGTATTGAGTCAAGGTTTCGGCAGTAGCGATTGGGTAGTCCCTCTTTTCTGGGGCATGCATCTTGGTCAACACCTCTTGAGGCAAGGTTTCGGCCACTTGGTAGATAACAGCCTCACCTCCGGCTTCTTCGATACCCTTCTTGGCCTCTTCAGCCATGGTGGCAATGTGATGGTATAAAGAGTAGATAATGATAGCGACTTTGGTCATTGTGAATGTGAATGTGTTGTGTTTGAATTAACTGTTGAGTTGATAATGATACCCGCAGAAGTTGCAATGCTTTTATATCTCAACCCCCAATGTTGAGTTGCATAATACAGCCTTACATCAGCAAGCCGGTGTGATGTTCCGAAAGGCTCACTATGCTTGGTTTTGTAACATTTGTAAGACTTTTGTAATTTTTTTCTGGCGGGTTTGTCATGGATATCCGGTAAATTGCGAGCCCTGGCTCACATTCGGCCCAATCCAGGGTATTTTCTGGATATTGCTATCCGGATGCCCTGTGTAAGAAAATATTTTTCTTGACCACTGCACTTTGTAAGTGTTTAGTAAGAGTTGATAAGTAAGTTATTTGTTATGCAAATGTAAGCACCAGTTTCCATGGCACAGTAGAGGTTAAAACTCTCATCAGATCCACCGTTGCTCATTAAACATAAAAAAAAACTTAACTTATTTCTTCCATCATGAAGGTCGCTATTATTCAATATTCTACCTATGGCCATGTCACCACCTTGGCCAAAGCCATCAAAGAAGGTGCCGAAAGTGTCGGGGTTGCATCTCAAGTAGACATTCTTCAAGTCTCTGAGACCTTGTCCGATGAAGTCTTGCAAAAGATGCATGCTCCAGAGAAGCCAACTGACATCAAAATCGCCACTCCAGAATTGGTGGCATCGTACGATGCCCTTATTTTGGGTGTGCCCACTAGATTCGGTGCTGCTCCAGCTCAATGGCTGACATTCTGGGATACTACTGGTGGATTGTGGTCTCAAGGTGCTTTGCACGGAAAGCCTGCCAGTGTTTTCGTTTCTACCGGTACTGCCAATGGTGGACAAGAGTCCACTGTCAGATCTACCATGAGTGTGTTAGTGCATCACGGTATGCCTTTCATCTCCTTGGGAGGAAAGGCTCCAGAATTGTTCAATATGGATGAAGTCCACTCCGGAACTGCTTTCGGAGCTGGTACTTACGCTGGTGCCGACGGATCTAGACAACCTACCGAATTAGAATTGAGTATTGCTAGAGCTCACGGTGTGAACTTTGTCACTTTAGCCAAGAAGTTCTACCCAGAACAAGAAACAAAAGAGAAGTTATCTCCAGCCACTTCCGAAGACACTGTCAACGGTGGAGACCAAGAAATCGTCAAGTCAAAGAGAAACGCACAATCCACCCCAGTCAAGGAGAAAAAGACCAAGAGTGTTTGTGCCAGATGTGTTATTATGTGAGCCTGGGTTCATTTCTAACCTTTCATCTCTTCATCTTCATCTCTTCACGTTCTCTTGGTGATACACTTCTACTATTTAATATATAATTGTTATCATTCCCCTTATGTCAAATAATGTAAATTTAATCAATTGCGAAAAACCTTAATTATAGCGATAACCGTTGATTCTTTTTTGATGTAGTTCTCAGCCTTATCAAGTCCGAAACAAGTATAAAAGCCGGATGGTAATTTACATGAACGACTTGAAGCATAGCCCGAATGTACTACATAGCTTCCTGAGGTTGCTACTGGTACTGAGATAGGAACAAGAAGGCACGGGCTCTCCTCGAATATTAATATTGCTTGCGTTATTATTCTAATATTTCTCAACAATTGTTGCTGGAGGGAAAAAATAATGTTAGTAATGTCTCGGAATTTCTGCTTCATACATACAAACCCCACAATCATTCTATCTCAAAATCAAGGCATGCTCCTATCAAAATTCCTTCGATAATAGATTCCCCAGTGGTCAACCCACATCATGCCGTGAAGAGATATTGGTATATCCAACTGTTTCCAGATATAAGCCTTCAACATGCAAGTTACATTGGATCAATCCTCTCGATTAGGATAGCCTGAAGACTAGCTTTATAATACACCAATACCTCGATCATGATATCAAGTTGATGCCACCTAAGTAAAGTATATCACATTCTAATGAGGCGAAAATGTACAAGTTGAGATCTGAAGGAGGGTCAATATTTGGCCCCGGAAAGATGGTCTCGAGCCCCACTTGAAAGGTTTTATGAAGAGTAAAAGTAATCGTAGAATGGTTAAAGAAATTGACTTCCACTCATGTTAAGAATTTATGAGAACCACGTTATTGGTTTCTTCCACCTAAAGGATATCCAAAGCTTCTGAAACACTGGCAGCCCCACATCTTGCCGGAAGTACTATTTCCCATTGAACTCAAAACTTAAAGACCTCTTTTTGGAGCAAATGCCCTCCAGGTAAACAAAACCAATAAAATAAACCGTACATGACTAGCATGCCTAACCAAGAATTCCTTCTGGTACGGTTCAGCCAATTAACCTCCGAGCCGAAATAGCGACGACTTTGCATTTTGAGATTCAATCAGGCATCAATTGATGAAAAATATCACACAAATAATGCTCAATTGATTCTCCTATGTAAGCAAGAATCGTATTTTAGGCGGTTAAATGGTGCCAGAATTGACAATACCAGTAACTGAACCAGTTCCGTGAAGGAATAAATTCTCGATTTCAACCAGAGGTTTTCTAGAGTATTGCAGTATGGGTTTTAAGAAAACTAGTGGGCTACCCCAAGAGTCCTCCGGGATACTGCCTAGTTCCTTAGTTCAACTGCATAGTAACGCTGTGATATACACTTAGATGGCACACTAAGTGACGAGTTCCGAACAAATTGCGGCAAAACGCGTTATACATCTAATAAACCAAAAGAATTCTTGAAGATAATCTGCTGGTGCCCTGATTCCAAGCATACCGAGGTAACGAATGAATAAATGAAGCCATAGAGTTTTATGAAACACAGAAGAATAAATTTAACTGTACAGTCGTGTTCCAACCGAAAATGTTTCATATGGACTATTTCAAACGTATCATAGTGTTACGATTGAAACCAACATGAATAAGTATTTGAATTATGCTAAGAATATTCTGTTGTTATATCGTGATCTCCATATTTTTTTTTAATTAGAAGCTATTATTTTCTGCTTCGTTCAAGTAGCTCACATAAAAAAAGTCAGCTCATCAAACGTTACCAATAATGTTGCAAAATTGAGACATCAAGCCACTCTTAAAGCCCATTTATCCCAACAAAACTTAAACCTTCTTTGGAATCGTTTACTATGTTAAATCGCCTTCTTATCATCTACTATAGCATCTGGTCACGTGAGCAATAAAGTAAAAGTAAAAGGTTAAAAGTACCCAGTAAACGACGAAACCGATGGTGGAAAATTTCTAATAATTAGATCATCCAGAATCACTCTATTACTCTACTGTCAAGAAACCGCCAAACTCGTAATAATTTTGCCCATCGGTCTCTTCTCAACACGCTTATTGCGAATTTATCATATTGATCTATCAAACGCGACTGTAAACACAACACTATGGCCAACAACGAAGACCAAACTTTGTCCATTGGGGATCGCAATGTGTTGAATAGGCCTCGGGTGGTTAGTTCCGGTGTATCGAGCCTGGTGGTCAGTCTTTTTAGTCAAAATGTGGAAGAAACTCGTAAACCCAAAAAAAAACCCAAGATTCATGTGTATGGAGATAACAATTGTGGCGAAGTGAAGGTACCGGTACCCCAACGAGTGCTTCAAAAGATCAATATAAATGTACCCAACTCGAATATAAGCCAGGCTAAAATGGTCGGAGTCTCGTCCAATGGAAACCAACATGTATTATTGTCAGAAGTTAATATTTCAAAACATCACGAAATTGCATCACATAATTCCAATTTGCAACTTGGAGGTACATTATCTGAAAATAGCAGTACTTCCACTAGATATAATACAAATGTTGAAAAGAACTTGACAAAATCCATACCAATAAGTTTTCTTGTGGGAACCCAGCGATCCAGTCCAATTTTGAGGACTAACGACTGCGAAGACAAGAAAGACCAAGAAGCTGAGAATGTCCTGAGAGAGCATGAACAAGAAGGATCAAGGAGTGAAATATTAGAAAAAAGACAAGAGCCTCAACCAGCACTTAAACAACACGATCCCACCATAATAAGGAATAGCACGATGAATCAAGGATTACAAGTGTCAAATGATGATGACGATGAAGTAATACTTATTCAGAATAATGATAATAACGGGCAACTTAGTACGAGAGCGTCTCCAGATACAGTCACGGATAGCGAAGACGAGCCAGAGCTTTTGACAAGTTCCCAAAAGGTCCCTGCTCGGGTCAATCCTAGTAAGGATATTGAATTTGCATCACAGTTTAGCAACTGTAACTTCCAAGCTGAAGATCTTTCGGCAAGCGTTGGTGATAGTCGCTTTGAATATGGTGATTACCAGTCCCAATTGTCGTCAACACAAGATAGGGCAGTGCCCGAATTCGAAAACAATTATTTTGGAATGAACGTAGCACTTGATACACAGAGTGTATCACAATTTCTTCCGTCTCAGAATTTACAAACAGCTTTTGAAATACCCATCACTACAGAAGCATTGATTAATGAACAAGCAAGACTTCAAGTTCCTCAACAACGAAAGGAACGAATCACATATTCGCTAGTCATTCAACACGATCCCAGTGAGTCCTTACACACGGAGCCTAGAGTAGAACAATCTACATCCAAGGAGCCCAAAGAGTTGAAGAAGGTCACTGGTCCCACGTCTACAGAGAAATTGGAGTCATTGCCCTTGATTCCACTAAATCCTAACAGTCAAGCAAAACTTACACCAACCGATTGTATCCCCACAGTATCTGATTCTGACAATGAAATCCGTGATGTGCAATCGAAAAGATTGATTAGTGATAGTATGCCGATGTCAGAAAATCTTGTGCCTGTGAAAGCTGCTTCAGTTTCAGAGGTAACGACACTTGACGATGGGATAGCTTCGAATATGAACAAAAAGAAGCAGTCGAATAATGGTGAAGGAACTTCAAAGATTAAGAAAGCCAAAGAAAATTTACCAAAAAAGTCAACTGATAAATCTGGTTTGGAAATAGCACAAGGGTTTGAAATTAAGGACAAGGGTGATGATCAGCTTGCAAAACAAGTTGAAGTTCCCAAAACAACTGATCATAATCCATCGAGAGAGAAGAGTCTTGCAAATAATACTCCGAAAGATAATATAAACAAAGAAACGAAATCCTCCACCAATACTGGGGCATCAACGCCTGCAAAACTCGAACCCAAGGGAAGGTTCAAACGTCCTAATGCTAGTCTAGCAGATATTCTTGGAAGGACAAACCCTGCAAGAAATTCACCAAGGGTAGGTCTCTCTAAAAGAATACGAGTTGAATCGTTGCACCGATTAAGGAAGAAATAAATTTACGATAGTTCTTGCATGGAGCAATAATTAATATTTCGATTTTCACAAGGTGTAATCTCTAAAATAAGAGAACAAAGAAGACTAATACAAGGATATCAGTATTAGAAAACTCGAATCATATATATTTTCACGAATATTCTAGCATTAGTTATGGCCAGCATCTAATTTTATATCTAATGTATTATATCATTTCTGGAGAAGTACATAGCACCCCCCCAAAATGATTTTTTTGGCAATTATTGGACCTTGAAATTCAGTTCCTTGGAATGAATATTCAAAAGAAGTTCCAAACCAAAATCAGTATGTCAGAATAACATCGGAAGATACACCATCTGCATTTTCATAACAGGCTCTGGTACCGTACCCTTTGAGCCCTATATTAAATATATGGTAGGAACACGACCACCGACTATATAACGGCGATGGCCAAGTGAAATTTTTCTTTATGCTAATACCGGGCACTTGCAATGAGCGTTCATGCCGGACTTAGTCCCTAGTGTGTTTCGTCCTCTCTAGCCTGGAAGATCGATTGAATGCTAGTTCAGTTGTGATTCTAGAACAGTGGAACCATGACTCTACGAGCGTTTGTACATCTGTAGATATAAATTGTGGAAGTGAAAATTGACAGATACATTAATGAAGCCCCAACGCGCTGGCCCGAGACTGTGGAGAAAACTAGCTCTACCGGAGTAATTCTACCAGAGTCAAACCCCCTATTGCATTGATGAATTAAAGGGGGCCAATTAATCAAGGTTTATTACTATTAAATCGCTCACCCAATTCCTCATTCCTCGTGAGTACCTATTTTAGAAGCTCGTAGTAGGAATTCCGTTTTACATATGGGTGGAAAATATCCATTTTGGACACGACAAACCTCGACTAATTGAGAAAAAAGAAACCCTATTTTACTCGATAGAGGTCTACAGGACGTTTCTGGTGTACATCCATGGAACTGCAAATTCGGAATCTTACGGTAAATGTGCCCGAAGCCTGGGTGACCCCATAGACTGCTAGGCTGTGTTCCCGGATGGAAGATGAGTAATCTGGCGATTGGGTCCTTCATCTACATGTATAATATATACAACGCATTTTGTGAGAAGTTATTTCAGAAGGTTGTGGAGTCACTACGATTCTGCACATCCACAAAACACGTCGTAAGTAGCGGAACAGCCACACGGCCATTTGACCGGACCAACAACGCGAACACGTCGTACCACCAGTCCATCACCTTACAATTGGCACCGAAGGAAGATCCCGGGCCTGCACTCAAACTAAAAATTTTTCACCTTCCAAGTGCAGTACATGACAGAAACAGACATTTACGAGATCGTAACTCATGGGAGAATATGGGAGTTCCGTTGCCGAAACCGATGCAGAACAAGATGAACCATGCCGAGTCAGCCATGGAAATACCCCATTCAAGCCTCGGAGTCATCCTTGGCCGTTAGGAATTATGAACATTGTGAACTCCCTTATGCTGGAAATTTCCTACCTTGTCATACCTTATTGGCCATGCAATCTGTTGTAGTAGGATGGTATTGTTCAGGGGGTGGTGGAAGATGTAGGTGGCCCCATCTACAGGCAAATTCGTAAATAGAAGTCTCCAGTACACACTTAACTCCAGCAACTTCCGTGATGCAGGTTTATATACAAACCCTACCACCTGTCATCTCACACTACGGATAGATCCAACAACTTCCATGGAATACAAACAGAGCTATCCATGAAGCCGTAGGATGGCATCCTACGCCTCCACCTCTAGCGGTCGCCACCGCAATGTAACCACGATTAAGCGGATGGTAAGCCACTAGATGAAGAAATTAGTATGATAGTGAAACCCCCGGTTCTGGAACACGAAAATTAAACCTGCGAAAGCTGTTTCATTACCATTAATATCTTCAATATGCACAAATCCGCAATGTTACCTGGAGTGTGACGCAACCTTGACCGTCACCAATCAACCGCTAGCAACTGGTGATTTGTTTGGCCATCTGAAACTGGGATGCATTTTAGTTGTTGCTTCAGATTGTCGGAGTAGTTGACCCTGAATAAACAATGTAATTAAGTGACCAAGAGCCCTAGGGTGTCTATGACAATACATCCAATCTGGGAAGCTTTAAACGTACAAACTCGATGTAAACTGTGAATGATATCCGAAATAAAGCAATTGTGCATGAAATTTAATGGGGCTTTGGATTACGCGAGGCTGGTTGAAGATTGTGTGCAGCCCTGCCAATACTTTCGATTCTGGTGTATTCCCTAATTATACAAGATAGAAGTAATTTTACACAGTTGTGTCCCAATCGTAATTCGTTACAGGCAAGCCTGGGGTCGCTGTACAGCCAGCGCCAAGTGATGAAACATCAGATAAAACGTCCAATATCCCATGTTCAAGGCTACTGAAGCTGTAGCGGGTGTAGGTGGTGGGTCACTAGCGAAGCACGCAGTGAAGTCACAACAGTGGCACCACCCACAGATTTTGTTGACGAGCTTCTTGGGAAGAAGCTCGGAGTGACCTGGTCATTTGTGGCCTGGTCAGGGGAATGTAAGGGAGAACCGGAAGAGTCGAAATGTGACATTTCGTCAGAAGAATAAAATTTTCTTGTTGCAAGCTAATAGTTGGCAACGCGAGGAGACCAGAACCACAGTGCCCTAGTCTTGGCTGACAGTTCATTAAAGGAGTGCTTGAAGCACCAAAAGTGAAAACAGCAAAAATGAAGCAGGGTCCGGATCTTCAAGTAACTTTATCCATGCAAATCTCCTAGTTTTTGGAATGTGCGGTGGCAGGGGCCCTAATTCTTTCCAAGGCAGAACGATACCAGGCGAGGTGCCGACTTGACGCTGCCCTTCATGGAGCAACGCTTGACATAGTCCTTCTTTTCGTCGAATTTGGAGAAACAGCAGTTGGACTTGGAAGTGGTGTAGTTGCTGGACGCGGAGCTAGAGGAGGTTGCTGCAGAGGAGGTCAGGGAGGTGGACTTTTTCTTTGATAGTATCGACATGGTGGGCTCGATGGATATGTAGATGGTCAACAATAGTCAACTGGTGGGGATGTGGCAGACAGGAAAGAGCCAGAAAACCACAGTAAAGGGTACAAACTGGAGGTGGGACGGGCAGTAAAACAACCAAAGGAGTGAGGACCCGAAGCAGCAGATATTGCTATCGACACGAGAAAGAGCTTGGAATGAAGGAAATAGAACCTCAGACACAAGATGTGGATTGTGGACTGTGCACTGTGCACTGACAGGCTCTAACTGAAGCTAAGCAGAAGCGAAGTTAAAGCGGAACCGAAACCGAAACCGAAACCAAACCAACCAAACTTGAGGGAGCTAGAATCAATCAGAATCAATATCAATATCAATGACAATATCGAAGTCAAAATCAAAATCAAAATCAATCAACTTGGAGTGGAGGGCAGGTTTGCAGATTAAATAATTCCAGGGTACAATATGGACTGCAAAATTGGGCCCGGCTGCGACAACACGATGATGTAACCAATACAAAAAATCCCTCAAGCTATTGTGGGCCGCATTACCACTACAGGAAGTAATGGGGATGCGTAAGTGAAGGTACGGGGATATTTGGGACCAGTCCCAAATAGTGCGAGGTGGTGCGCAACCTTTGCCTGGCGTGTACCGGCAAAATGCGCATGTGCAGGTTTTTCGGCAAACAAGGGCATTTCGTCTGGGGAGGATGGAGGCGCCAGGGCTTGGAGTGGGGAAATGTCAAACCACAAGATGACACCGAGGCCAAGCACTGGTCTAATTCATCTCACAAACCTCCACAAATTTTACAAACTTGCACAAACTTGCACAAACTTCCACAAACTTCCACAGACTTTCACCTGGATGATGGTAGGGAGGTGCCCTGTCACGGCACCGTGGAGGGCTTAAATGCGGGGCATAGCGGCAGCCGTTATGTTTTGCAGGGGCATGCCAGGGAGATTATTCTGCAGAATGCAGTTGGGTTTGGGAGAGGGAATGCGGCGGTGGAGCTAGCGGGAGTGTGTAGGGGGATAGGGTAATTTTTTGGGACTCTCGCTACCGGTGGCGGGGGATTGGCGGTGGGTTAGCGACAGGAGCGAGGCAGCTAGGGTACAGGGAAGAAACACAAGGAGAAGAAGGAGAAGGAGAAGGAGAAGGAGAAGGAGAAGGGAGAACAAGGGTGTGAAATAGGACAAGCAACGAGAAAGGGCATTCTTGACATTTTAAGAACTTGGTACTCTTTTTCAGGCTCTAGAACAAGAAGGAACCAGCTTCGGGTGTCTACAATATGCGATGTTGAAGGTGAGTGCTAGCTGTACCGGTAGGAATTGTTTCGATGCCACAGCCCTCATTCTCAACTGGCGGTGTTTTCGCGGTGCATTGAATTTTCACTACTTGTTGGTGAGAATGGCATCTCTCGCTATTCCCTTCATTCTCACCCTAGCTAATTCCCTTGAGCTACATTCTCACCTCTAGCTATCTCTTAAGTTACCTCTCGCTATTTTTCTATTTCTCACGTTACATTCTCATGTCTCACTTACCGTCCCTACATTCTCATCTCTCGCACCTCCCTAGATTGTTGTACTAATTACCTTCTCCCTAATTTCTCCCTATACAGGTACCTTGGTGGGACTGTCTCCCTATCCTGTTGCCTAGACAGCTGCGATTATCCATATTATCAGAACCATCCCAACGTGGTCCGTGGTCCGTGGTCTGTGTTACGTGGTCCGTGTTACGTGTTCCAACAAGTTGTTTGGCATTTGGGCTGCACAGTACAACCATATTGATACATTCACTGGTGGGACATAGTAGGGGCCCAGTGGTGGAATCGGATGTTGATGAGGTGTGGTTCCGAGCCTTCCACAGATTGCTCCCTACAATTTGTGGTGAGTGTCGTTCCGCCGGTGTGGTGGTGTGGTTGGCCTGGAAAATTCTTTCCTGCCCCAAATTGGTCACAATTCCCATATACGGCTCTAGCACCTATTTGACCTGGGAGTCATACTTTTGCCAGAAACACATTCGCTGGAATCCCGGGTCTGGCGGATGGCTACTGACCTTTAAACCTGGGATTGTTACACCTTATCAACTTCTTTATGGCCCTAGTGGATATTGGGGTGTTGGCACTTTGCCTACATTGCCCTAGCACCTGTAAACTTTAGTGAGTAAATGTTTAGTGGTGCGACGCGCATGGGCATGAGATTAATGCATTTTCTCGCTAGCGTCACCGCGCCGCTCCCTGCTCCCTGCTCCCTGCTCCCTTACTACCGACCTGTTGGTCCCGTTTCCATTAATAGATCTTGCGTCCTATTGTTCAGTCGCCAATCCTTTGTCATCGCTCATGTTGGCTATGGGTGGGGCTATTGTGTCACTCCGATTAGGTGGCCCCCTAATCAACACCTTGCCCCATTGGGGTACGATGGTTGGCTAGTATGGTAGTTGGGGCGTATTGTAGTGACACCACTGGATTGCGCACTTGAAGTCTACCACGGGGTGGTTGTCTCCAGAATTTGGCAGATTGGCACGGTAATATTCACACCAATTTTATCACCCCACTGCGGTAAATAACCAACCGCCATTTCAGGTATGATTGTTGAGACCCTTCAGTTCCACCCCCACGGTACTCCCCTCTAATCCGCTGAAAATGGGTGTGTTCCAGTTCTCACCTTTAATTACTGTGGTAGTTGTGAATTCTGGGCCTACTAACAGCTTCTGAAAACTGGCTAGTGGTGTTTGCAGGTTGTAGCGGGATCGAGATCGGTGCTGGCGTGTTGGATGGTAGATGTCGGGGGTCACGGAGTATTTTGTTGTCAGGAGAGACTGGGTGTTTTCCTTTCCTAATCCATCATGTGTCTATTTTACGAATTGGTGATTGTCTCGTTCAGGGGAAGCTTGCCTTTGACGTCATAGGGCCTCGCGGCCTTCCAAATTGGTCAAGTCCCAATACCCATTCGGCAGGGTGCCCCAATCTTGCTACCTTCCATCAGAAGCCCCAACAGCCTCCACATCCGCCAAAGCACAAGCCTCCAAACTCCATCGTAGGCTGCATGGAGTATCTGGCTGTCGAATGCATAGACGGGATTCCAAACTGTGGCCGTAGTATTGGGTGTCTTACATGATTGACAGTTTTCCCATGCCATTTTGCACTACAGGTATTTGCACTAAAACTCCGAGGAATCAGCCATAGCTCCAGCCTCAGGCTTTGCCGGCTCGGGGCATCCAGTGGCTTATATTCCCGTATCCATCTTTTGAATTGTTCCCATGTTGTGCTTAGGCCGCAGATGAAAAGTCTTGGTAGAGGCTAAATCGTTCCATCATGGTTGTTGTTACCTCCCGATAGTGTTCAGTGGAATCTTTCGCTGCGAACAATTGCGATACAAACCACCATCGGAGGCTTGACTAACAATATGAAATTCGTCATCAACATGAACCTGGAGCCGGAGGATGCTCGTAACCGCACACAATTCCCGATTATTGAAGTCTATTGATTACAGTGGCTGGTCGGACTCAATTCGAATGATGGTGATGTTTATGACATCAATGTCAATCCGGGGTAATGGACATGAGTGTTGACCTACACCGCAACTGAAAATCCACGAATAATAGAATGTATGACAGCAATTGTAGTTGGACACTAAATACTGGCTATTTCAAGTACCTTGGGGAAAGGGTCCAGCTCATAGGTGTTTTACCCGGAAATCCCTTTGAAAGGGTCTACAAAATTACCTAAGATAGTATTCCTCCTGGGCATCGCAGAAAGATTTCATCAATGGGAAATACGCTAGAAAAATCAATATTTCAATGTTTGGCCGGTACTAAATGTGTGGTTTTAACGATTCTCTGGAGGCAACAATTCGCTGGAACAAAAAAATCTACCATTTGAACCTTGAAATGGGTTTTGTAGCTACTTTGTCCCAGTCGGGTGTTTTCTGGCTCTACTGGACCTTCCTTCCCCACGAAAAATATTCATTTCATGAAGATCTGTGGATTTTAGTGTTATTTCAGCTTCCCGTATATCCCACATGGTATCGCTATTGTCTCCTAATAGGGAACATTGTAAACGATGGTTTTAACGAAGTGCTTGCGTCTGAAATCGGCTTGCCAGTATATCGTTGGAATCCATGCATACTACATTGATGATTGACATATCGATTAGAATCCTAGTAAACAATTGTCCAGAAAAGCTGAATAATATCTTGGGAATATCATTCAGCCTTTTTCGTGAATTTCGATATTTTCCACTTTTCCATGCTGAATTATGGCCGAAGCAATAAGAAAAATCATGGCGTTTTTTTGTCGTCACTACCATCCTTTTTGGTCTTGGCTAAAAGGGATCCTGTTTTTGTATTTGACGAGGCTGAGGTAGATTTTCATTCATCACCACCAACACGAAAATTCATGCTGGAAGACAAACTGTGGAATTATCTATTCCACTTCATCAGGAATCCTGAATCCCATTATTATCTTAGTGAACCGTTACCAACTCATCATCGTGTTGGTGTAACTACAATCTGTTTTTAAACTGTTTGAATATTTTCTATACCGTGATATGAATGTCTAGCACCATTTATGATCGTAAATTTCACTTTCTCGAGCCTCTTCACTCAATTGAATCAAAATACTTTGCGTTCTTCCGTGCATCAAGTAAGAACACTATCGAATTCATCCATGTTCTCCAATTCATCCTGCTGAGCAACCCGCTTCAAAACTTCTCTTTTTGACGACTCTTGTATCACACCATCCAAGAGTAGTTCGTCTAACACATGATATGCCTTTTCGAACCCAAAGATGATATCCAACTCACAGACATTACCGTACATCTTATCCATTTGCTCCACAAACCGGTGGATCAACTCGAGCGAAATCAACTCGTTATCTCCGTTATCTATACCTATGATGAAAAATAATGATGCATATCTTCTGTAAACAACCTTCATGTCTTTGTACTCTAAAACGTTGCACATTTTGGCCCTCCTGGCTAAAATCAACGTAGTCAATTCTCTGGTCCGTTTACTTTTCTCCTTCTGAGAGAGTGCCTGGTACCATTTGGACAATCTGACCTTGCCCTGCCTGGACAAGAGGAATAAGAATTGGACAGCCATTATGGTGTTTTGATAGTGAGGTGTTCCTGATTTGAAATCTCGATTTGAGATCATGTGGTTTTACATCACGTGGTATGAAGTCGGTTTTATAACAAAGGTATTTTATGAGTTGAAGAGGGTTTCGATGGAATCTCTTGATTAAAGGCATCGGTTGCAGATTTCTAGCTTGACAATTGCTATAATTGGTAATATTAAAAGGAATTTATTTGGGTTTTTGGTGCACATACCTGAAATGGATGAATTTAAATATGCGCACAAAGTACTACTAGTTGCAATAAGGTATTATGCATTCTTAGCTACGTTTCTAAAGTGTTGGTAGTCGACTTCAAAAACTCAATGTGACGAGAGAGCTCCTTACACATGAGATCTCTGTCCACCTTTCTATAAATGTCGAGTTCTATCTTGAGTTCACATAAGAGCTCGTACAGAGTCTGCCATTGAACTGCCTCGAAATCTGCCCCAGTACGTATAACCATACCTGTACCATAAAGCCTTATCCTCTCTGACTTCTTGTTAAAAATCTTTCTCAGCACGAATAACTCCCATGGGTCGAGTTTGGGCCAATTTGCGTGCACGAATAAGATCTGAGGACCCTTAGCGAGAAGCTCATCTTTCGCCTTAAGCTTTTCGAGCTCTTCTGGAGCCTTGTCGGCATATTTGGCACGTAACTTCGAATATTTATAGTCTTGCACGGGATCGTATTGACCCATCCCAGTGCCCTCAAAGTTACCCTGCAAGTCGAAATGACCCAATGCATTCAAGAATCTACCAACTTGGTAATAGGTGTTTTTGGTAGCTATGGATCCAGCCAAGAATGTTTCTTTATCACCCTCACCATCAGATCCTTGAGAGAAAAGTGGATAGTAATGTGATGGACCGTACAAATTATAGTATAATGCCATTAAAAGAGCCTTAGTATGGGTCTTCTTAGAGATCATAAGTTGACCGGATTCTGAAGAAGGATCTGGGATACTTCCCAATCTGTCGTGCAAAGGAGTCTTACCTAATAAATCAGGGGTAAGTTTCTTTTCCACTGGGTGATACAATCCGTTAATTTCATCATACTTTGGATGCAATTTGGTTTGACTGATTTCGAGACCAGCGATCTTGAAGTAATCTGGAGAAGTTGCTCTTTTCCAAAAGTCTGGCCACACAATTATACCGTTAGAAGTGAAAGGTTCTTGATTGAACAAATAATCAGGATTGTGCACAGGAATATTGTCACTATCGATCATCAAAATATTTTCGAAACTCAGCAAGAGAAGTGCTAAGCATTTGTATTGGTAACCTTCGAATTCAAATTTGGTTGATGGGTCCTTGTCAAGAATAAACCCTTTATCGACATCCTTTTTATCGTGTAACTCGTAAGGCATGTATATACAACGAGCATTCAAAGATGGGAAGACGTTCTCACACAAATTATCTTCATACTCACCAGCTTCTGGAATGAGAACTTCAATTGGGAGAGTGCTTCCTAATGCTCTGATGGATTTGATGGAAAGTAATGTTAACCAATTGAACTTACCACCTCCAACATACACGATACCATTACCAGAGTACAAACCCGAGGGGGCTTTATCTGGCAAGTTGTCAACCACGTATTTATGCAGGTTTCTCATGGAAACCAACTCATCTGGTTTAGTGACGATAAAACGGCCAAGGTAATCTTCACTAAACACGATGTCTTCCTCTGCAAGTGAATCGTATCTTGCATGATAAATACGCTCCTTTGTCAAGTAGTCTCTCAACATGGGAGTGACAGGTCTGCCTTCGTGCAAGACAGCAAACACTTTCTGGTAAAAATCGTATGCTTTCTTCTTTCTCTTCAATTCCTTGGAGGAGAAATCAATCTTGGGGTGGGGTTTGTAAGGAATGATAGGTTTTTGTCTGGTGTTTGGGACCTGTTCCTGTTTCTCTTCCACAGGGATATCAATAAGGTCAGCGAGGGGGTCTTTTGAAGTGTCTGGCCTGGAATTGACCCAATCATCGTCTTCATCATCGTACGAAGGCTTGATGCCTTGTTTGTGTGTAGCGTCCTGAAGGTTGTTGACTGGAGGTTTATGACCATTTGCAGCTTTCTGGGCATCGATGACTTTTTGGGCCTCGGCAACCTTTTGAGGATCGGCTTTGGGCGAGAGGTTGGCATTGGAGTCGGCGTTGGAGTCCACCGGCTTCGAGTCATCCAACACCACGGCCGCGCCGTCGGTGTTGACAAAAGGAACGGTCTTCTTCTTGCCAAACAAGGAGAACTTGGAGAAAAGCTCTGACACGGTGGTGGCTATCGACAGTTCGTGGTCTGGGTTCTGGATGGCGGAGCTGGCAGAGTCGGGGGCATTCTGCAACAACACGAGGTTCTGGAAGATGATGAAGTAAAACAACACCACCAATGCTATGATGGAGTAGATGAGCGACGACTTGTGTCGGCGACGGAAGAAGAGTCGTGATTTGATCACCAAGGCACGGATGGGATTGTGCATGGTGGCATGGACTTTAGAGGGAGAACGGGCGAGGGGGAAACCCTAGTGGACGAAGGAAGGAGGGAAGGGAGAATGTCTTTAATGACAATGACAATGACAACGACAACGACGGCGTGTAAACACAGGTTCTGTTGATAGAAACGGCGATGGAAAAGCGTTGAAGTGTTTGGTGATACACTCGCTTTTAATAGCCGATCAATGGACAGATCAACGGTAGGACAAATGTATGCAATGGTACTGCGACAACAGAACGACGAAGCGAGCACACCAGAGGTTCAGCAGCAGTTAACGGAGGACGAGGGGCACAACTGAGGACTAGATGGAAGGCCGAGGACAAGATGGAAGGTTCTGGAAGGTGGAATGCCGGAGAACCTGGAAAATACTCAAATACTCAGAAAGACTGGTGAGGAACGGTGATGTGGTGGATTGGTGAGTGTGGTAGTGAAGTCCAGTGGGCGTTTTGTGAGCGAGAATTGGGAGGTGACACCGGAAACTGACAAAATGACAAAATGACAAAACGACAAAATGACAAAGTGACAAAAGGAGAAAATGACAAAGTGAAAAAGTGCGGAGGTGGGCCAACGGAGGGGCAGGGAGCACTGGTGCTGGTATGGGGGTAAGGGTGGGGATTACGGGGGTCGAATATGGCAACAACAAGCGACAGACCCGATAGATGGAAGTGAAGAGGTGCAGAAATGGAAGAAGCTGAAAGAAGCTGAAAGAAACACAGGGAAAGTTACTGGATGGCAAAAGTACAGGGAACAGGAAAAGGTACAGGAGTTAGGCCAAGCTAAATCAGGCCAAGTGGAGGTAGGGCGGGAGATCTATTTTCGGGGATATTTTTAGAAATTCAGGTCACGTGACTGGCTATTTCGTAACACAAAGAACTTTAACCGGGTCTGTGTGCAGGACTGCACCCATACGCGCCCCTGGAATGCAATAATTTGACTGCAGCGGCGCGTAATTGGCGACGGTGGTCCTGCAGACGCGTGGGCCGGTGGAGTCGGATGTGGCAGTGGATGTCGGTCGTACGGTAGTGCGGTGGGTGAGTGTTACGGACAACCGGTGGTCGGTGCTACGGGTAGTCCGGTGGCTCGGTGATGTGGTGACATGCATTGGCTATGACGTAATGAACAAACCCACTAGCGAGATAGAACAGAGACGCGTCTTAAAAATGACAGACACAACAGGGAGGACACGAGCTGAGGTCTGGTTGGGATGGAGGACGGCTGATGGCGTGGGGTCTAGATGGCTGCGAACCTGAAATGATGGCTATACATACCCTTGGTTAGAGCTGCAGCCGGTGAATCGATGTGGCCACGCCACCGTTGGCGTTTTGTTCTGTGGTATTTATGAGTAGTGATTGTGTAGTGATTGTGTAGTGGCGGTTTCTAGGTTTGAAGTGGTCGGTTCTATGGTGGTAATGTCTATATCCGGCCAGCCGTGCCACGGAATTGCAAATGCCGATAATGCCCTGCTTTCTGTTTCCCCTGACCATATATATTATTCTATGGTATGCTTTCTATGATGTGCCTTAATGCATGGTATGCCTTATTCTATGCTTTGCCTTATTCTATGCTTTGCCTTATTCTATGCTTTGCCTTAATGCATGGTATGCCTTATTCTATGCTTTGCCTTATTCTATGCTTTGCCTTATTCTATGCTTTGCCTTATTCTATGCTTTGCCTTATTCTATGCTTTGCCTTATTCTATGCTTTGCCTTATTCTATGCTTTGCCTTATTCTATGCTTTGCCTTATTCTATGCTTTGCCTTATTCTATGCTTTGCCTTATTCTATGCTTTGCCTTATTCTATGCTTTGCCTTATTCTATGCTTTGCCTTATTCTATGCTTTGCCTTATTCTATGCTTTGCCTTACTTAACTTCTTCCATTTATCTTTGCTTCACTCCTCTTTCCTCTCAGACTTCTTGGCCAATTACCTGTAAAAAATGCGGTGTACAGCTTAAAAATCCGTAGGAGAAATCCCGGTCGGGATTGCATGTACACCGGTTAGCCACGTATGTAAAAGGGTCGGTAGGACACTTGGTATATGGAGGATGAAAATAGCCATAATCTGCAAACCAATGGATATCACTCTTTTGAAGCAATAGCGCCACAGCCATGGTATGCACCGGCGCATCGCCCCATCTCTCATAATAAAACCCGCCTGCACTGTCCAAATGTTCAAACAACTGGTTGTATTGCGGCGATTGAAAAATCGAGAGTTCGGCTATTTCAAAGTTGGACCAGAAATGGCAGTAATTGTATGATCCCTGTGCATCATCGTTTCGTACTAAAGAGGCTAGTTCCGCGCGCGGTGAATATTTCGCCATATACAGTTGCACAGATTGCCAGAGTGTGGGAACAGTGGCCAGATACTCGAAAAGGCTGATGAGAAAACCATACCTTTTGCCGTGGGTGTTCATGTAGGCAAAAAGATCGTCGTTGATGTCACAATACTGCCACACATCCGGCTCGAATCGCCAGTAGTACCGATATTGTGCAACCAAAGGATGCTTGTAAAAGAACCCTGAATAATATCGACACATATGTCGATATGTGGCCGAGGATGCATAGGGATAATTTTCCTGTTCCCAGAGCTTGTGGGCCCGCTGCTGGTCGATATGGGGGGGATACCCCCAATGCTGGGGAGGAATCATGCCAAAGTTGAGTCGGCCCCGTGGAACCAACGTCAGAATGAGGTACACCACTTCAGGGTCAAACGGTTCGTTGTTGAGAAAAGTGTAATCATAGTTAAACTTCAGATTGAACCGGTCCTGGAAGTTCTGGATGGTCTCAAGAAGCTTGAAAAGGTCCCCATTTCGACACAATGCCAACAAGGTGGCGTTTTGTCGTTGGTATGTATCATTGGGATGGGTCTTGTCCACAGTGATCGATTGATTGGTGGGTACTTGTTTGAGAAATCGCTTGAGAAGCGAAAGATTGTCAACATCACTTAATCCCGAGCTGAAATCCCACATGAACGTCTTATGCTTGAAATATGCCGATTCAGGAATTTCCTCGACGAGGGATGGTTCCCTGTGGTCCACATCCACTTCATGATTGCGGTTATTTGAACTGGTGTTGATGTTGGTGTTGAAACTTTGAGAAAGATTGAGGTGAGCCGTGTCCGGTTCACTGACGTTGGGTTCGCTTCCGAGTCCATTTTCATAGGTGTCAAAAAGCTGAATATCTGGGGGTTCATTGGTGGAATGTGCTAATACTTGGACAGTGACTATAGCCACCAAAATTGCCGAACATACTTTCGAGGACCACATGAGCAATGGGGCGGATGTCACAAGGTGAAATTGAAGGGATGTTCAGAGACAATAGCTGGTCGAGGACTGGAGAGATTGGGTCTGGGGCAGCCTTTCACCAAACCAAGATTAAGCTTTTGATTGTATGAATATTCTCAACACATGCAAGGTACATTGCGCCTGCGTTAACTGCAGGCGATCTGTGTGACGCACGTCTGTGTAAGCGATGGAAGAAATGGAAAGTAGTATCGGGGAATGGATTTCGGAGTGGAAAAATCGGCTCTCGGGAATTCAGACCCTCGGACACTGGGAGTGCATTTAGCTAGGGTGGATCTTCCTCCCAAACCGGCACCTTCAACCGGACGGTGGTGGATTTGCGACTTTTGCGACCTCCTACACAATAGCGATTGATGAATAGTAGTGAAATAGCCAATTATACGAGATTTTATTCCGCACGTGCGAGAACCAACTAGTTTCTTCCCCATGTAATTACCCTGGCACCGTAGTGAAGTTGCATTGCATCACACCGGCATTCCGCGTCTGTGGATGACAGTATGGAAGCCCCAGGGTGTTCTTTGCGTTTGCTGTTGGGGAGATGTGGGGGTGCATGCAGTTTGCATGCCTGCACAGGAGTGCCACGTTTGATGGTACCGATAACCACATGGGCCCGAATTACAGCGTATTCAACACCATCGTCCCGTTTGGGCATAGCCCAATTGGTCACTTGCAGCCAGTGGCAGATCGTGGGGTTTGACACCACGTTTTACGCCTTGGTTGCTCACCAGTAGAGGTACCCCTGTCAAATACCTTGTGTCCTCACAACAGAACAATTAGTGGAAAATTCCTTGGTGCATCCGTAATTCCTCCATAATACTCCGTTCCGTGAACACATTGTAAACAATCGATGAACAATTGGTGAACACCCCTAAACACTCTCAAAAACTCCGAAATGATCCTAAACTCCTAGTAATCCTAAACTCCTAAATAATCCTAAATAATCCTAAATAATCCTTGGAATTCCAGTAAGTGAAGTTATTGAGGCCCGTGGAAATTTCAGCACATACCCTCCAGCTCATTAGTGCCCCGTGCCACCCTATGGCTACAATTATACGATACCTTTGCCTTTGTCTTCCTCCACCGCAGTAGGTCATCCCATACCACGTAATTCCTGTACAATCCGGGACACGGTTCCCTGTAGTGGAAGGAAAACAGCCCCACCTCCACTGGAGTCTCGTAGCATCCGACCTCCCTCACCCAGAAACAAAAACTTCCATCGCAACCACTAATTTCCCACCACAACGACCTAACGACACCACCACAACCCTACCACCTTTTTTGGTTCCACCATCAAGTCCACTTTGGGTCGTAGTTTGAATTCCACTATTGGTTCCACATCCTCTATCTCCACCGTCCACGGTTGCTCTCGTCTACCCCTCCGCAACGTGCTCACAGTCCCCGTGCCAGAGGACGGCTTATCAACCGTAGTAGTGGACAGTGCTCGCTCCGCTATCTAACATTATTATCAAAACATTTGACCAAATCGAATTTTTTTTCACCTTAAACCATCATCTTTCTACACCACCCTACTGCATCCATCCACCATGGACGTCGGGCAAGCAAAGATGCATGGCACAGCGCATGCAGCGCCGGTGATAACCCCATCGGCATCTCCTCCTCCTCCTCCTCCTGCCCTGGTCCAACGTCGTTTATCTACTCGAGATGGAGCCTCTGGACTTGGTGGAGCTATAGATGATGATTCTACAGCATTTGCAACAGACGCCGGTACAGCCGCCGTCTTGACATCGTCCAAGCCTCCGGGCCCTGCAAGCTCCACCCTTCCGCCCCCGGTATCTCGCAAACACTCCACCTCATCACACTCGTCCTCAGATATCACCATCCCCAACCTCCTCACCGGCCGGAAGGCTGCCCGGTCATTACGTCTCTTCAGAGGGGCATCCGTGTCCAAGGAAGACGCCGATACAGACCCTGTGCCCTCAGAGCCATCGCAATCCGTGGAAATCACTCCTTCCTCCGATGATACCACCCCCAGAGACCATCGTGGATCCATCAGTCTCGAGCCTGTTTCCTCGGCCACCTATTTCCCTCATACTCCAGTGGACACAGAAGGCAATTTGGACGCCACCAGCTTTTCCCTGGGAAATCCACCAGACGTCGCCACCAGGGCCCCCGATCTGCCTCAAACCCAGCATCTCACCGCCAAGGTGGAGTTTGAACACCGCAGCAATGGTGACATCACCAAGATCAAAGGTATGGGCCATTCAATAGAAGAGGTTGATCCTCGTAGCATTGCCCAGTACATCCGTTCACAAACTTCATCGCCTCAACCAGACCCTCCTACTCCAAAACGACCACTTAAGGACATCCAACCACAAATCACTTCCCGTATCACACAGCAAGAACCTGAGCAACAATCACCCTCGCATGATGTGGACCATGAACTATTCCCGTTAGCTGTGGAATTGCGGCCCTTCAAAAACAAAGTAGGTGGCCACACTGCCATTTTCAGTTTCTCTAAGCGTGCTGTTTGCAAGGCCCTCGTCAACCGTGAAAATCTCTTCTATGAAGCCGCAGAGTTAAACCACCGTAATTTATTGAAATTCATGCCAAAGTACATTGGGGTTTTGAACGTCAGATACTCCAGTATTATAGCAGAAGATAATCCAAGCGAAAAGAACGTTCTGTCTCCTGGATCAATGGCTATTGATAGTCGTACTTCCGATGACTACCCTCCAGAAGTGGTTCTTGATGATAACAAACATATCATTCCTGATTCTCTCTGGCGTCAATACTCCGAATCATTACCCTCACCAAGGGCTGAATCATACCTTGCAGGCAGTCGTCAAAACAGCTTTCATAGTACAGCAGAAGCTGATACTGAAGGAGGATCAGTTTCATCCTCAATGCATTCCCAAACTGCAATCAGCACCCAAAACTCAAGTCGGGTCCCAAATATCGGATCTACTTTAGTCAATACCGATCTACAAGTCCAAATCCTACAAGAAGTATTTCAACCCTCACTCAAGCTTCATAGTCCTGCACCAACTAATGATGATATTTTTGCCATGGATGAAGAAACTGCAAGAGATGAATCCCCAGAAACGGTTGCATCTCATTGCCCTGTGGTTCGCAAACACACCAGATTTGAAAGATTTATCCTTCTCGAAGATTTGACATCTGACATGACTAGACCTTGTGTTTTGGACCTCAAGATGGGAACGAGACAATACGGTATTGAAGCTACTCGAAGCAAGCAAAAGTCTCAACGGCGTAAGTGCTTGGCCACTACTTCTAGGAAATTGGGAGTACGTGTATGTGGACTTCAAATCTTCAAAAAAGATACCGATGTTGAGGGCAATACTCCAGGAACTTCTCATTCAAAGCCATTGGTTCGTGATAAATATTATGGTCGGCGGATCCGCATTGGAAAGGAGTTTTGCAAAATTCTTGCCAAGTTCCTATACGATGGGCAAACATGTTACTCTATGGTGAAGAGAATACCCAAACTTGTGGACCAACTTTCTGAGTTGTATGATGTGTTCAACGGTCTTTACGGCTACCGTATGTACGGCTCATCCATTTTATTGATGTATGACGGAGGAGAAGATGAAGCGGAAGTGTTGGTCAAGGTGATCGACTTTGCCCAGTCGGTGATCTATCCCCAGGCCGACGTGACTACCGGCTCTGGTAATGAGGTGACGATCCCACCTGCCCATCCCGGCCTTCCCGATATGGGGTACTTGCGAGGTTTGACATCTCTCATCATGTACTTTAAGCTTATATTCAAAATCATCTGCGACACAGATTATGTGGACTCAGAACAAGCCTTGTACCATATTCAACAAAACAAGCAATCATTAATGCATCATTACGTGTGGTTAGACGAATTCGCCGAAGTTGACGAACAACAATCGGTTGACCCCACACAATACAATCCATCCGAGGACCCATTTAATATTGAGTATCCGGAGTACTCGATGGAACAAGAAGACGGAATATCTGATTAGGTACCATTTACAATAGACGCCTAGATTTGCTGTACGTGCCAATCTGTAGAAATCGTAGACGAATCGATCCAATAATAGTTGCAGCCATGAGTTGACCACGGTGGCTCAGGAACGGTTCCCCAGGGTCCTTGACCAAGCACCAGTGCACGGTGAATTTTGTGGTATCAAATCCTCAGCCCGGTATCATTGCAAACATTGCGAAGCAACAACACACCATAGGGTAGCAAACAGAACCCGGCCATCCATAGTCCAGGGTCCAGATTTGAATTAGGTGATGCATCCCCCACCTGCCAGAAACGGCTGTCGGGAGTTTGTGCGTATGCAGAGAACACACACAAAGACAAAAACAAACATGACGCCACACACCCCACTATTATAGACATCTTACTATTGTGTCTATAAATCAGGCGGACCACTTCAATCTCCGCTATATCACTTTCCTGTGTCTGAAACAGGCGTGAATTTTTAGCCACCTAAACTCGGGTGTAGATGGGCTCAAATGCTCCAATAGCAACCAACGTTTATTGCGCCTAGGGGTTCTATTGCCGACGCAGTAGGTCACACCTATGCACGTAAATAAAATACTTCATTCGTACAGGTGTTTTTCACCATGAAAAATGCTTCAGTATGTGATGAGGGTCCCCCACTACAACTACCTCGAACTACCCTGGATACAGGAAATTTCATTGGCCAAACGTTAAGGCGGTACCAAGCCGATTCTCCTCGGTAATCACCTTGATGATGAACTCGGCTGCATACCTCGGATGCCCTGGACCTCTCCCACACTGGACCCCTGTGGAGGTAACTGGAGGTCCCCCACCTCCGTTTTTGGCATTCTTTCCTACCGCCTCTAGCAAACCCGTACACCGCTCTCCCCCACCACCCCGCTACGCATTTGTGCTATTCTAGCAATCGGTCTTGCCACGCACTATATATAACTACCCGAGTTCGCTTCTCCGGATTTTTACCCACAGCAATAATCCTAACAGCCTCAAGGCCATAGAATAACGGATCACTTCAAGGTCCTCTAGAACAACAGCACAACCACTGTCTTCCTATCACCCCGGTTAACTTGGTAGTGTCCATAAACCACGTGTATTCCATAACACGCATACCATTTGACTAGTTCTATTTACTATGCCACGCCGAAACAGCAATGCCCCTTCGATTCCGGTGGTGGCCACCATTGATATCGGTACCACGTCTGCCAGAGCCATTCTCTTCTCCCAAGAGGGTGTAGAAATCGCTAAGCATCAAATCGAATACTCTACCACCGCTTCCGAGGCCCCTGCTGAATCCAAGAACACCGACCAATTCAGAAGAAGATCCTCCCTTTTGAGACACAACGAGCCAATTTTCACCGCTGAAGGTATTGCCATCAGTATCAACGATGACGTGGAGATTGAAAACAACGCAGCTTCCGTTGGTCCTACCCTCCGCTTTCCTCAACCAGGGTGGGTGGAATGTATGCCAGTCCATATCTTGGCCAACGCCGTGCAATGTTTGACGGCTTGTCTTATCACATTACGTAAAATCAACCAAAACCCTGCCCTCAAGATCAAGTACAAAGTCAAGGCCATTGGTATCGCCAATATGCGTGAAACCACCATTGTGTGGTCCCGTCGTACTGGTAAGCCATTATCTAACGGTATCACTTGGACAGACACTCGTACTGCTGAAATTGTTCAGCACTTGGAGAAAATGATCGATGAAGACCGTAAAGAAGAATTAAAGCAGAAAACCGGTTTGCCAATTTCCACCTATTTTTCAGCAGCAAAATTGAGATGGCTTTTGGATAATGACGACGTCATCAGGGAAGAATACGAAAAGGGTGACGGTAACTTGATGTTTGGTACCGTGGATACCTGGTTGATCTATCATTTGACTAAGGAAAAGAATTTCGTGTCTGATGTCACCAATGCCTCTCGTACCTACTTCATGGATCTTGAAACAAAGGACTACGATGATGATTTGTTGGATTTTTGGGGTATTGACCCTACCAAGATTCGTCTTCCAAAAATTGTGTCCAGTTCTGAATTTTACGGATCCTTTGCAGCTCCAAACTTATCTAATTTGGGTTTTCACAACCGTATCACCCAAGAAGCTTACGACATTTTAAAAGCCATCACTGGTGTCCCTATTTGTGGATGTTTGGGTGATCAATCTGCATCCTTGGTGGGTCAATTGGCTGTCAAGCCGGGCTCTGCCAAGTGTACTTACGGTACTGGTTGTTTCCTCTTATACAACACAGGTACTCGTAAGTTGATTTCAGAACACGGTACGCTTACCACCTTGGGATACTGGTTCCCTACGCTTGATGGAGATGATGGAAAACCTCACTATGCCCTAGAAGGTTCCATTGCCGTTGCAGGTTCGATCATCCAGTGGTTGCGGGACAACTTGAAGTTAATTGAAAACGCAAAAGATATTGGACCATTGGCATCTCAGGTTCCTGATTCTGGTGGAGTTGTGTTTATTCCAGCATTCTCCGGTTTATATGCACCATACTGGGATGGAGGTGCTCGTGGTACCATATTCGGTATGACACAATACACTTCTTCTAGTCATATTGCTCGTGCAGCCTTGGAAGGTGTTTGCTTCCAAGTTCGTGCCATTTTAAGAGCAATGGCTAACGACGCTGGTGGCTCTGAAGATTTCCTTGAAGAAGCATTAACCAATCAACATGAAGAAAAGCCATTGTCCTCCTTGGCTGTTGATGGTGGTATGTCCAAGGCTGATGAAGTGTTACAAATTCAGGCAGATATTTTAGGTCCATGTGTGACCGTTCAACGTGCTGTAATTTCCGAATGTACAGCATTGGGTGCAGCCATTGCAGCTGGATTGTCATTTAAGGACCCTGAAGATCGTGTTTGGCGTGATTTCGACGATGTTGTGGCCAAGATCCACGACACCAAGAATAATTCTGGCAATTCTTTCAAGGCTCAATTACCAGATAAAGACCGTAGACATTACTGGAGAAGATGGGAGAAGGCAATAGAACGTGCACGTGGATGGTTAGATGATAAAGATGATTAAAACGTTAAATAGAATAGAATATATACCCACCTCATGGAACTATGGACCGTAAATTTTTCTAACATGTTGGAGTATAATAGTATTGCTGATCATATTTACGAATATTGTTGGTTTCTACAACTTGATCAAATAATTAAATTTAAATGCATCTTATAAAATCTTTTGTAATATCCCAACAAGTCTTATTTGTTGAGTAATCATGTTCTCTGCTTAGTCACCAAACCATATATAATACAAGCGTCCTGGCCCCGCCGGGCTTATGCAGAAGAATCGTCACTATCGTAGTCATCGATATCCAAATATTCTTCGGTCAAGTCTGAGTCAGCAAGTTCCAAACCTTCTAAGGTAAAGGAATTGTCTACTGCTAAATTATCTGATGATTCAACAAACACGTTTTTCTTTGGAGACAACGTAGTAATCACATCATTAAAGAATTTGCTGGTTTTATGGCTCAACTCATTAAATCTTTCTTCTTGTATTCCACTGGCGAACATAGTAGAAGCTTTTTGTTTCATGGTGTTTAATTCGTCGGTGTGGATAGAAAACATGGATGATGCCTTTTTGGAGATATTTTTCATTAGGAAATCATCGTGGTTTGGTTCTAACATGTTCGTGGCCTTGGTACGTATAGTAGCGAGGATATCTGATGCACCAGAAGGTTCTTTGGAACCCATGGCCACTTTTTGAAGTTCCGAAGTCGTTTCCATATGAGCTTGTTTGAAAATGTCTAACTTGTTTGATTCTTCCAAGGCTTTGAATTTCTCTTCCCGCTTCTCCTGCTCGAGCTTGGTGGCGATTTCCTCGAGCTCGAACTTGAGCCTCCGAATATGCTCTTCGTGTTGCTTGATCTGGTTGTTCTTTTGAACGTAGGCATCAAGCAAAGCCTGATGACGATTCACTGGGGGAACAGTGGAGTTTTCGGGAGGCACGGTGAATGGGTCTGAAAGCGATGGGATGGTGGTACGGGATGAGTTTCTCGAACTGCGTTGATCCTGGACCTCTACCAATGGTGGGGTTGTGGTGTGGGAGGTTCGTTGATTCGACAAGAATGATCTGTTATTTGATATTTGCTGACCACTCTGGACTTTTCTTAAGTATTCGTCGGCACGGGCCTTGACCGACCGTGAGCCTAAGTTTATTGGATCATTCCGAAGAACCCTCAATGCATTGTTTGAAGCAGGCCTTGAAGGACGCTTGGTGGGAGTAGGGGAAGGAGGGACCAAGTTCTCTTTGTCAACCATGATGAACGAAGTATGAACAGCAGGAAAAACCAGGGAAAAGGGAGAGGTTCCGAGGATTTGGGGTGAAGAAGAAGAAATAGTGTGAGTGGTGCAGTTTTCACAGTGGAATGGATGTAGGGGTAGAGAGGCCAAGATGACTGTGGTAGGATACAGAACACAGTGGTTTTGCAATCAGATGCTATTACCCGATTCGGAAAGGGTATAAACAAACATCATGAGAGTGTGCAGCACAATTAAAGTGAGGTTTTTCTTCAGTGCCCCTCATCCACTTCCAATTTACCGGTTTGCGAGCATCGAATTCCGGCACGTGCAGTAAGCCCTCGGTACTGGATACCGGATATCCCAAACACCCTAACAACACAACACTCCCTGCTAACACTACCAAACCCTCCCATTTCGCCCACCAGAACTATCAAGCACCCCGGCCACGCTCCCGTATCACTACCAGCGCGTTTTTCCCGCGTCTGCAGCCCTCCACATCGCCGTTTTCGAAAATCATCGCCAATATCACGTGCGCGATGTTGACCATAACATTGCCACTCATTATATATCCAACGATTTCCTACCACTACAGTTCCTAAAACAAAATGGGTGTCATTGCTAAGACCAAGTGCTTTCTCTCTTCTTTCCTCGTGTTGTACGTCGTGTACTTGGCGTTCTACAAATGTGTCCAATTGAACGAATCAGCCCTTGAACACGGAGTCAAGTCCACCCTTCATCCTTTAACTCACACCCACAACAAAGCTTGTGATGCTTTGAACTACGGATCAGAATACTTGAAGCCATACGTCGACCAAGTTCACGGCTTTTTGGACACCCACGTCCACTCCCATCCTTTGTTTAAGCAATACAAGGTGGAAGACAAGGTGGCCAGTGCTAAGTCCCATTACAACGCTCACTTGAGTGGATACGTGCAGCAGTTGTTCCAGTGGGTGGAGCTCATCGAGCTCAAGGTGTATGAATACTTGTTGGCCGCATGGGTGGAGGCCAAGAAGGTCTACTACCAGTACACCAAGTGAGCCATGGCCCGGTGTACCTTGGTGGGTGAAAATTCGCTGAGAATTCGGGGAGAATCAGGGCGAATTTCGCCCGATTCCAGTGAATTGATTCGTTTCCACCATGCTTAAGGTGATGTTGTCTATACCTGCCTGTCCGTAAGGACCGGCTGCTGTTTGTATCAATAAATAAGTTCGAACCATAATGTAGTGACGTGTTGGAGCCTATGGGTCATCCCCTGTCCAATTACCGCATATGTCGATGTCAGCAATCCTAAAGATTTGAATATTGCACTACATATGTTATCTTCCAGCTAATGTCCCTAGTAAATGTCCCTAGTAAATGTCCCTAGACAATGTCCCTAGACAATGTCCAGGGGAAGAGTTTGCTGGTGTTTTGTTTTGACGTACTGTTTTGTTATTTTGTTTCTGCAGTTTGTGATGTGTCTCCTGTATTTGCTGGCTCTTACTGGTTGAGAAATGGTGGTTTTGTGGTGTTATGTGTTGCAGGTTCTCAAGCATTTCGTGGTATTGATGTTGTGACAGGTTTTTCAGGTAGAGACGTTGGCTAATAATTGGATTATCATCCCAAATCCCGTACCACGGCATTCTAGGACAGAACCCTCGAAATTCGGGATATTCAGCCAGGTTTCCTCTCCAACCCGGCCAGGAAAGGAAATTGGGATGACTGTTCACTGTAATTGCGAGATAAGATGGGGCAAAAGTGGGGCGGTAGAATTATTTGTTATCTTTGATCCAATAATTTTTGGCAGGACCCCTTCAATCCCCAACCCATCAACCTATAACTTTTGGCTACTTATTGAAGGATGAGTTGATTGCAGTTTCTTGGATTATCTTCCTTAACATAGACCCTGTCTGGTCCACCTCCAATACTCAAAGAATGTTTTCTGTTCGTCTATGCAACCTCAAATGCCGCTTGAAATATTATTTAGCACTTGAAAAAGAATAATAAGGTTATATTGGGGTTTCGAAATCAATGGTTTCATAGTAATCTATTCTAGAATTCTTGCATACCACCTTTAAATACTGTTGAAGGGGCTGCTTTGTAATCAAAATCGTGGAATGTTCAGATTCGACCGTGGTCATAGTTCTCTTATGATATTCAATCATGTGAATGTAGCTTTGAATACACTCTTTCATTGAAAAAGAAAAGATTTTTTGAATGATTTGAAAGTTCAAGGTTTTCCTAAGGCTTTCATGCCCAACCCTGAGTCATTTGACGTCATATTCTCTTCGAATTTTCATTTGAATCTCAAAGTTGAATTTTTTGGACATATTCCCAAAAACACGAACAAGACGAAAAATCCGATAATCCTGTTTTGATTGGTAATTGCTTGATGGCGATGAAATTGGAAGTCATGGATTTTATTACAAACATCTTTAGTGGTTTGATTTAATGTCATTTTCCTTAGAAACTCTCGAGTTCCAAAATTATTAATATGAAACTTTAGCCAAGCTTGAGTGTGACAATTTCCTAAATTCGTGTTTGTGCTTTCTAACTCAATGTTTAATAGCTGTCGAGCATAATTTGCCATTTTTCGCAGCCAATTACTGTGGTTTATGGTTTCAATGAGTTATAATTGCTGAAAATATCCATTTTGTCCTGAAAAAGTTGGAAATGACAGAGTTAAAACAAAGGTAAATACAATTTGCCAGTAATCTGATTTGTTAGCTTGACTCTTGAAGTGTTGGAAATGTTTATTTGAGTGCATAACTGAATTGTGCCTTTAATTTTTGAAGATTTGACACTTATCACATCACAAACAAACTGTTGATAAATAAGGGTCCCACAGTTGCCCTTTCTTTGAAATTAAGAAAAGTTATTGGCATAATGCTCAAAGATCTAATGGATTATTGGTATTAACTTAAAAAATCATGAGGTGAGAAGGACACAGCAATTCGTCAGCTGAATATTAGATTTTACCTTCAGACTTTTTTAATTATGAGATTAACTTAAAAATTTTTCATAAGGATTTAGCTCTGACTTTTCTCACCCTAGCATTGAAATAACATCAAAAATGAACAGGAACCATTTTATATTTTCGTGCAATTAAGTATCAAAAATCCAAGACTATGAGTAACATATTGATCCATAAAACTATTAAAAGACCAGGTATAATTTTCTACGAATTTATGTTGATGTGTGACAATTCTGTATTTTTTTGAAAAAAAGACAAACTATTTTCTCTCTAAATTGAGTTGCCCCATTAAAGATCTAGCTCCTTACATTCAATTAAAAATAAATGAACTAATGGTTACATTGGTTAATTTTGCTTACGGTCTTCAACAACAATACTTGTTAATGAGATCTACTAGGTAATTTCTTAATGTATACCAGTTGATGAAGAAATAAGGTCAGCATTAATCAAAGAGTGTGATGAGACTGTCGAAACAACAAACAACAGAGACCTAAGAGTTTAACAAAGTGTAACAAAGTCAAAGCTACTTAACAATAGCTTACTTTTGGCAATACTTCTAATACTGATTCTTTAAAAAATTGGACAGATGTTCAAATTGATCCGACTAGTGACCGTTCTCAAATTGCCCAGAAAATACTATTTAATCGTCAAGAAAATATGAAATATGGAGATATATTTGGCTTTTCATTGCATTGCAGTCACATGGCAAATACGAAGTAGTTTCGATTGTACCAAAATCCCTACTATGTACCACAAATCAACCAACAGCTGTAAAATCCGTCCTTATAGATACCATGCCGGATAAAATTTACAGAACAATAGCTTCTTCATGAAATATCATGTGCCATCCGGTGTAAAGATGTAAATTCAATCCCATATCCGTTTTCTCACTTTCTACTAAAAGCATCCTTATTTTGAAGATTGACTCTAGTGCGAAATTCAACTTCATTGAACGAATCATCTGGTGATCACTCAACACAATGTTCCTTAGCTTGTGGCTACCTTTCAATGCCTTGTTGGCATATATCGTGTATACACTCAGCATAGAGTGTCCCATCACGGAACTTGAACCTTTGGACACCCTGGCCCTTTCCCACTTGTCTCCCATTGGCTATCACACTTGTGTTGTTGGACATCAACACATCAAACCAGTCTATTTCACGGTAGTATATCCTCGCTACCAGCAGCTGGTGAAGCCTTACTTGGAGGAAATTGACTCCAGATTGAAGATCCGCTCCAATGTCCGGGTTCTTGGCTCGTTCGTGGCTAATTTGGATAAGGACAGAAGATTGGCATCATTTTTGGAAGCCAGAGCCGCCAACGTTCAACATGGAATTGACTTCATTTGTGACTGGCTGGACAATGTGGTTGTTCCTAGGCTCAATTCAGTTTTAAGAGAAACCAGGTCCAGGATCAACTATTACTTGGCTATTATCCATGCCCAAATTGGAGCTCAATGGAGTAAGGTGGAACCACACTTGATTGATCTCGGGTACAATATCTACGTCACCACATCGCCTTACTTCAACAAGATTTTAGAATTTGAACAAGTTGTCAAAGCACTTGAGTGGTTTAAGTATCTGATGGATGCGTTCTTGGCCAAGGCAAACACTTCCTACCTTCAAGAAAAGCTGGAATTCATTAAAACTGAATTCAAGAATTTGATCAAGTTCAATGATTTCTCAAGTACCGGATCTACAAGTGTGGAGTCTATTGACACGTTGTTACAAGATCAAGAAACGGGCTCTGATGAAGACGAATTCGTGGAAACAATTACCTTGGTTTTGACAGCTACAATGGCGAATGTGCAGGCCTCTACAGAAGCAATTGCTCTTGCATCTTCAGTGAATACAGAAGTAGGTATTAGTGTTGACAAATACCAAGACCCCAAAGTGGCCAAATTGAATGAGGAATTGCAAATTTGGGAAACCAAGGTAATCAAAACAATCGAATTGGCTTCACAAAATTTGCAAGTCGAAATGAAGCCTATAATTGATCGTGCAATTGAATCAATTAAGGAAGATGTAAGCTCAAAAATGCAGCAATTGCAAGTTGATAATTACAAGCTTTATCAAAAGCTTAATAAAATGACTCAAGAGATTAATAAAGATTTTGAAAGAATCAAGCAAACTAACGATACATCAATTGAATCTTACTCTCGTGATAGTGTACGTGTCTTAATTGAAGAATCATATCAAATGCCTGAAGCTTTGGCGAAGGAAATTCAAAATGAATATTTGATCAAGACTCATCAAAACGTGGTTGAGAATTATTTCAGAGTCATTCAAGACACGATTGATATATTAGAAACCTTTGCTGACACAACAATTCAGGAATTCTCTAAACTGTTATCTGGATTATTGGAAGAGCTGAAGTTCGAGAATGAAGAAATTTCATGGCAAGCTTGGAAACAGTTCCATCGTGTTAAAGAGCAACTTTTTGAATTCCGTGACAACATTATGGATACTGCAAATGAATATAAATTGAACAAGCAGAACAACAAGGAATTGAAAACTATTGGGTTGGACGAATGGAACCAATATTTGAGAAATGTTGAATTTCATATCAATTTCTTGCTCAGAGACAATGATGATTACTTGAAATTAGCAAGAGCAAAAGCTAATATTGCATTTCAATTAAGAGAAGGTATAGTAAGCGACTTAGAAAATGCTGAATTGAACAAAGATCTGGAAAGCCCATTAAATAACGAGATCAATAATTCTACTGGCCAAACCATTGGTGAAAAAAATGAAGAACTCAAGGTTGTTCAAGAAGAAACAGAAAAGGCATCCCAGCTCAACAATGCTGAAGATGACCCAACTCCTGAAGCTGAGGAGAAAGCCACTAGCATCTTAGGGGAAAGGCCAACTCAGGAAGAAACCAACACTGAACATGTGCAAACAGTTGAAGAACCATTAATCACTAAAGAACAAGAAGAAGCTCTTGTGGAGATTGAACCGCTCGTCGAAGAAGATATACTTGAAGAAGAACTTGTGAATGAGCAAACGATCGAGGATGAACCAATTGGTGAAGATAAAGTCACTAAAGAGAAACCAATTGTTGAACAAGCTGCCGAAACTTCAGATCCGAACATCGAAACTTCTGCAGATGAGTTCGACCGTGAAAGTGAGGTGAAAAATGAGCAAGACCATGAACTCTTGCAATCAGAATCGCCTGAGATTGATGAAGTGGATTCGAATGTTAATAGGGAATCAAATGAAGAACAGAACACATTTGCTGAAGAATTTATTGATGCTATCCTTGAATCAGAACCCACTGATATCGTAGCTCCTCTTGACGAATCAGGTTCCGGCGGAGAGCATGTTTTTGAAAATACAGAGTCTGTAATTAATGCACCAGTTGAAGAGAAAGAAGAATTTATTCAAAAAGAGAATGATCAAAATTAATTCATAAGTTAAAAATTTAATTTATTTCGGTAATTTACCTGGCCATAATTCTCAGGAAATTGCAATAACCTTCAACTTTAAAGTCGAGGCGTTATTTTGTTGATTGGAGGTACATAAGATTTGTCTTTATTGCATATCCTTTGTATTTTCGATACCAAATTGAGTGATCAATTGCGAAAACCTCTCTTTTCTGCTGAAGATTGGCTTTTCACCAGATCTTCCAACAACTGACATCAATAAACCGGTCATGGAATGTGGGGTTGTGGGGTGTGAAAGTTGCTAAGCGAAAAATTTTCAATACTCATGATGTTCCCCACAAAACATGCCAATATGCATGCTTATATAACTATTCACGGAGTTTGTCATGATATTTCGGAGTCTAGACTTATTGTCAAGATCGGAGAGATTTTCGTCCAAAATACTCCGAGACCCGAATGTTTTCAATTTAGGTTTTCCTCTAGCTAAAATATACTGATCCCCGTGGGTTAATACTTGAGAGTAGAGAATTCTACATTAGTTTGTAACCACAACATCGAATATAACAGAATTTCCTCTGAAAACAAACTATTGATTATTGAATGTATATTTTCAACAAACCCGATTGATGCGAATATCCCATAGTCAAGTATTTTGCAAATTCTTGCTTCGGTGTTATTAAGGTGTAGAGAAGGTGCAAGGGATCTCGGATGGTAAAGGTGAACTTCGGTTCCCCAGGCTCCCCTATATTATTTTGGAGATTTATTTATCCTAGAACAATATGGCAGGATAAAGTGATGCTGCAGGTTGGAAATCCAAATGGGTAATTCTTTCGGAGTAAGGAGAATACTTATTTTCTCAGGGCCTGGGAATTTCAGAGATTTTGGTTTTAAACTAAATCATACGTGACGAACATGGAACGCTGGAAAATATGTTGGGAAGAATAGAAAGATTAAGTAAATCGTTTCAGAGGCAAGAATTGAAATATTCTCACTGAAAATAGACATTATGACAATATCAATACCCAACATGACCGGATGTTTAAGTTAATCGCCGATATTCGGAGTTCCTGGAGTTATTAGGACTCAAGATTTGCGCATTGTTTGAAATCGAATCCGCCTTGTTGCCTGCCATGAGAGGTGTCTTTGGTGAAGAAGATCGACGAGATTTACTCGGATAAATTTTCGTGACAGAAAGGACGGCGACATTACCGACAAAGATATGTACATAGAGGGCAATGTTACCAGTTAGGAAAATGTTGCGGAGGGCCGAAGGAATCTAGAGTAGTCATGCATTGATGAAGTTACAGGATGAAACCCAAACCCTGACAATTGAGCAGCAATGGAACCTTAACAACTCAAAGAATGTAAAGAATGTAAATAATCCAAAGAAGTTGGAGAATCCATCCATTGACTACGAGACATTATCATATAGAGATGGAACGTTACTTGAAAATATGTTGTAACAATAAGCGAGCGAGTTGTGGGAGGTGGTGTTATCTCTGTTGGTAAATAGGGAGCTGATAGTAGAACCGCAGTTACGGGGCGACTGCACTGAAGGCGAGCCGTTGGATAAGGAAATTATCCGGGTTGTTTTGTGGAGACGATTTAGTGTTCGGGTAAACACCGCGGTAGATACGATAACGAAGGATCTTAGGTAAGCGATCTAAACGATCTTCGTGCTATTTGGCACTGTGTGGAGATCCAGTATGGATCTCGGGTATACCGGTGGCGGCTAGCGTGAACAGCGTTAACGGCGGCCCCATGGGGTACACAAATGGAGCTGGGAAGATTGTTTGAAGACCATCAACGATTGACGGATTTTTCACATTTATTTTTTGCGAATTTACGACAGATGACCGATATGGCAGAAACTACATAGAAATTACGGTGCAACATGGTGGTGGAGGGAGGTGAAACGAGTGTAGGAAGAACCGTGGGGTCCGAGTGGAGGCGGCTAGCGATGCTGGCAACGACGGATAGGTGGCCCGGATCATATGTCATGCACCATGGTCCTATGACAGAAGACGTGGGGGAGTTGACACAACAAATGCCGGGAAAACCATAATCGAAAAGTCACAGTCATATAATTTAGGAGGTAGCAGACCAGCACCGGAAACCCCCAGAGAACTCAATGGACGTATAATTGTGACATCCAAAGTCCATCCACCAGATGCTACCCTCCACGATAATCCTCCACATTAATGCCATACTCACTAATCACGGTGATCGTCCAAATAATGATGCTAATCATAATGTCACCTACTCACGGTGATCCTCCACACTACTGATGCTAATCATAGTAATCCTCCACTGTTCTCCACCCATTCCACCCTCCTATGTAGCCCATGCATCAATGTACCAACAGCAAGTACCAACGTAGCAAGTACCAACAGTACCAACGTAGCACCAATATCCACCTTGTGCAAACACTACCTCTAATACCCATTAAATCACCCCATTGGCGATGAGTTCAATCAATTGGGTTAAACCCTCACATGCCACTTCCGCTAAACGAATCACCAAGGTGGTAATTCCCATTGCAACCAACTCCCTCAATCCGATAACCAATGTGCACCTCACTATCACACTCACTTACTAGGGCATGGCGGTGATTGGCCGATAACATCGCCCAAAACGGCATAGAAGGACCAACGGAAGCGGCTATTGTTCGGGGCGGCGGGATCCCGATCAGCGGCATGATAGTGAGAATATGCACCACCGTACCACCATCAGTAGTGAGAAAGGAAATTTACTGATGGAGGGGCAGGCGAGGGACATTAACTGGACATTGACATGGGGCACTGACGCACTGACCTTGGGCACTGACCTTGGGAACTTACCGCGGTATCAGGGAAGGGGAATCATCTGATTGGCTGGAGGAGGAGGGCAGGTTGGAACATGGCAGATCATCCCAGTGTAAGCAGAAAGTTTGTTTGGAACCTGGACCTGGAAAGGAACCTAAAAAGGAACATGGAAAGGAACATGGTATGAACCTGGTAATAATAGTACGGGTCAGAATACAGGACGGAGTTGAGGGCCCGACGTACAAGGGTGCAGAATATCGGGAAGCAGGCCCTGTGTAAAGAGAGGTGCAAGACGCACAGGGAAAAGTGCACTATCCTGGTAACGGGAGGATTTGCATCGATCGGTGGCTAGACCTCGGGCCTGCATATACGCCGGGGCTGATGCAGGCGGTGATTGGTTGTGATAACATGATGCGGGCGGCCGCCGCGGCGGACCGGGGGATAAACCATTTTTATGTGCAGCCCAACATGCACGCATATAATGCACACACGCAGCAGCCGCCCCCTTCTTATCCGGATTTTTTGGTTAACCAGGCTTTGGAGGCTTTTACAGAAAAGGAATGGGCCCCTCTACTAACTGCATGACCCTCCACTCTCCCTCCAGCAGAAAAAGAAACGTGCAGTAACACGCCCATTCGCGCTATCGGGAAATTCCTTGCCTTCCTGATTAGCCTAGTTAGGGAGGGCTTGCGTTCACTGTCACCTCCGTCACCGCACCTGTCTTATCCCTTGTGCCACTTATCAGTGTATATAAGTATCCATATCACCCTGCCCAATTTCTTCTTTTCTTACTATCAGCATCTCCTTCCTCCTTTCTGCATATTCCCCTATAGACAATGGTTTCCATAACTGAACAAACCGCTATATTAGCCAAGTACTTGGACTTGAACCAAAACGGTAAAGTTTTGGCTGAGTACGTCTGGATAGATGCCGAAGGTAACACCAGATCCAAGTGTAAAACTTTGGACAAGAAGCCATCCTCTGTGGATGACTTGCCAGAATGGAACTTTGACGGTTCTTCCACCGGTCAAGCTCCAGGTCACGACTCCGATGTCTACTTGAGACCAGTGGCTTTCTACAACGACCCTTTCAGAAAGGGTGACAACATCATCGTTTTGACCGAATGTTGGAACAACGATGGTACTCCAAACAAGTTCAACCACAGACACGAATGTGCCAAGTTGATGAAGGCTCACGCCGACGAAGAAGTGTGGTTCGGTTTGGAACAAGAATACACCTTGTTCGACCAATACGACCAACCATACGCATGGCCAAAGGGTGGTTTCCCAGCCCCTCAAGGTCCTTACTACTGTGGTGTCGGTACCGGTAAGGTCTACGCCAGAGACGTCATCGAGGCCCACTACAGAGCTTGTCTCCATGCTGGTGTCAACATCTCCGGTATCAACGCCGAAGTCATGCCATCCCAATGGGAATTCCAAGTCGGTCCATGTGAAGGTATCAACATGGGTGACGAATTGTGGATCGCTCGTTACTTGTTGCAAAGAGTTGCTGAGGAGTTCGGTGTCAAGATCTCCTTCCATCCAAAGCCTTTGAAGGGTGACTGGAACGGTGCTGGTTGCCACACCAATGTCTCTACCAAGGCTATGAGAGTGCCAGGTGGTATGAAGGACATTGAGTCTGCTCTTTCTAAGTTGGCCAAGAGACACAAGGAACACTTGTTGTTGTATGGATCCGACAACGAATTGAGATTGACCGGTCGTCATGAAACCGCTTCCATGGAAGCTTTCTCCTCCGGTGTCGCCAACAGAGGTGCCTCCGTCAGAATCCCAAGATCCGTTGCCAAGGAAGGTTACGGTTACTTTGAAGACAGAAGACCAGCATCTAACATCGACCCATACTTGGTCACTGGTATTATGGTGGAAACCATCTGTGGTTCCATCCCAGATGCTGACATGTACAAGGAATACGCCAGAGAATCCTCTGAGTAAATGTCCTCCAAAAAAATATTCCGGTTTGAAACATGTACAACACCTTCTAATTCTTCGTTCCAAGTTTTTTAGTTATTAGTTTGCTCTTACGGCATAATCAAAAGTTTGTGCTTATAGAATCAATTGTAGATCTTGATTAAAAACTTTTCATCATGAAAGTGTTGAAATCTAAGGAAATTCCACTGGTTAGAATTTTCAACTAGATTATCGAGATCTGGTTCTTTTGTTCATATAGCCTGTTAATTCAATTTAGCAATGTCAGTAATTTAGTCAATTTTAATGTAAATATAATTGATATAATTAGATTGTGATTACAGTTGCAATATTGGAAAATCGCAGCAATAGTTGCTGCACAGGGTCCTGGGTAATTTCGACTACAAACGGATCAACTCCCGCTTTAGGCCCTGGTCCGGTCTACTCCACACACCCTGGCGATCAATTCTTCAGGCTTTGCTGGGAATCTGGGGAACCCTATTATGTAATCGATGCAATTTCATGGCAAATGCCTCAGTTGTCAAAGTGAATTCCCTCAAGAAATAATGGGCCAAATGCCTCAAGCCCAGACCTCAAGCCTCAAACCTCTGGTGTCCGAAGTTGCCAATGGGAGAATTCACTCTTTATTCCTCATATGTGCCCTTGTTGGTTCTGGCAAATGTTGCTTATTTGTACATCACTGGAATCTGGATCAATGCCAATGCACTGTTGCTCAGGATGACGCACACCCTGTCCTGGCACCATGGACCGCGGTAACGTGAACCATTACCTGTTTGGGTATTCCTGGTGCGACAGGGCCGACGGATCCGCTGGCCCTTCGCACCCTTCGTAGCTCCACGCCCTCGCTTGTGATTTCTTCTCTATGACAGTGGAACGGCTACTACCAACCTCTCGCAAACACTGGCCGTTATGGGGGTCCGAGGACCTCTTTCATCCCAACACGGATTACCTATTCCGATGGAGTTGAATATGCGATGACTGCAGCATCGGAAAAAGTCCCTCTGGCCGAGTCGTCATTAAATGGAGCTGGAGGTGAAAAATGGGTTTGGTTTGAGTTACTTACCTCATCAATAGAGTTGCACCGTTGCACTCTTCCGACCCTGACAATATTTTACACTGTTAGTGAGATGTGGTTTATGGTTGCTATTATGCCATTTGCGGCCAACAGATGCCAACACTATGCTGGGTTTGGGGTTTGAGGTTTGGGTTTCACCTTCTTGTGTGCAGACCCCGGGCCAAGGCCAAATGACTCGCACCAGCCTATGGATGCCAATTACACCTAATTTGGACGAGTCAATAATAGCATCAGGGCATGACAAATGCCTAAATGCATAAATGCACAAATGTACAAGGAGGCGGATTCCGAACGTCAGTAATGACGTGGAAGAGATCCTAGTAGGCCAGGGGTGCATATGTGGAAAGTTTAGCATCATCGGAGGATATGGGATTTTGCAGCCGTAATGGCCATCCCGGATATTTCCTTAGGCTCGGAGGAACGGTACTGCATTTGGAAGGAGTGTTTCGCTTGCGTTTTCTAGGTTGGATGTGAGAGCCCAATTCCGCAAAAGCGCATTCGGAAAATCGTAGTAGCGGAATAATGTGAGGAAAAACGATCAATTCCATCAATTCCATCAAATTCCATCTTTCGTTCCACTTTCTATTCCGTTTTGGTTCCCCGGGCTTTTGTTTGGGAAATATTCCCTTTTCGAAGCCTGTAGAGGACCATCACGCAGAGGGGTCCTCCATCAGGATTTTGGGGTTCAAAACGGTCATGTTGACTAAATTTGAAATTCACCAAAAAGGAATTAATTAAATATCCTGGTAATGAATTAAGACTAATGAGTACCCAAATTGGATGTTCGTTTCACCAGCATTCAGATTTCCATATGCAAAACAATGTATCTTTATTCATTTTTTCATTGCCCTTGGTGAACCCTAATAAATGTGATGGATTTGATGCACAAGTTATCTCTTACCCAGTGCGTTATACTCATATATTGGATAATAAGCTGATTAATTTTAGAAGTTACCAATAGTAATAGATATCTTTTGTTTTGTGGGTTTGAAGTCTAAGTACGTTCACTATCCAATGTTTAAACTTTTGTACCTTTAATATCAAATGCCGATCTAGTATAGTGGTTAGTACAGTTCGTTGTGGCCGAACAAACCCAGGTTCGATTCCTGGGATCGGCAGTTTGTACTTTTTTTTGCATTTTTCGACTCAGTTTTTTTTAATAGTAATTTCAATCCAAGAAGACCTATAATAGAAGATTTCTTTCTGTAAAGCAACATAGGATCATTTTGCCATATTGTAGGCACATTTATCATGTTTATTCTGCCAATAGTTCTCTCGTAAATTGCCTTCCCCCAAAGTTTGGTCGTGCGAAGTCACAATCTTCGCCAATTTATCCAATTCGATACAATCTCGAACTCGACTATCAATTGATATCAAGATAACCACCTCCAGAACGATGTCATCTGATTATGTACGTTGCATTTCCTCAACATGTGTGAAAAGTTCACAAGCATTGATTGATCGTCTTCACTACACATTTTGAGTAGATTGGATTATTTTGGACGATTACTCGAGATACTCTGAAGTACACAAGGCACTATTCTGAATATGCATCAGATGATCTGGATATGATAGAGCTTCAATGAAATTGGATCCTAACCGTACCGATCATGATCAATCGAGTAAAATTAGCAATCCTGAACCGAAATACTAACAACATAGACTCCTTTAGTAGTTGACAGTGGATTCTTGTCAGATTCCAAGAAACTTATCAGAGAAAGAATCATTCCTTGGGAAGGTTTGTCAAGATCTGGTGTAATTTCTGAAGATGATGCCAACCATATCAAGATTTTGGAGAAGCAATCCCCAGAAAACAGAAAATCTACCATCTTATCTCAATTAGATTTATACACTAATACCATCTTAAATGTGTTGAACAAGTTGGAAGTTGATGTCAAGGATGATGTCTTGAAGAATGTCTTAACTTTGATTAATGACTTATTATTGACTCTCCCAGGGCAAGAGTTCATTGACTCCTTGTTGAAGTTGTCGAAAGTTGACTCCTCTTTACCTTATGACCCATTCTTGAAACATTTGGAAAGCAAAGACAATATCATCAAATCTTTGGCATTGTACAACTTGGTGATTCTTCTTTCTAAAGCATCTAAGACTGACTCTAAAATTGACAAAGAAGTCTTACTCAAAATCTTTGATACATTATCTTCCTCAAACTTCCTTGCAAGCAAGGAAGCTAACTTCCAATTCATTGGTATTCAATTTTTGCTTGAATTAGTCATTTCAAAGAAATTCAAGGCTGTTTACGAAAGTGCAAACTTGGTTAGACAATTTAAGCCAATTAATGAGTTGATTGCATCACTGGCAAAAAACCCAAACTCTTCAGGATTACAGTTGTTATACAATTTGTTGTTAGCTGTATGGATTCTTTCTTTCAGTCCATCCATTAATAAGATTATTGTTCATAACTTTCCAGATTTGATTGGAAATTTACTCACTATCTCAAAGGACTCGATCAAGTTGAAGATTGTTAGAGTTGCTGTTGGTATATTAAAGAATTTCATTTCTGCAACCACTTCAGAAAGTGAACAATTCAAGACTATCAAATTGTTGTTGTTCCACGACGGTTTGTCTGCAATCAACACCCTCAAAGAAAGAAAGTTCGCTTCTAATGGTGGTGATGAGGAATTAACTGCAGACTTGACTTATTTGTATGATAATTTGAATGAAATTGTCAAGACAAAGTTATCATCATTGGATGAGTACTTGACTGAGTTGGAAAACCCTAACTTGATTGGTTGGTCCTCCCCAACTCATAAGTCCAGTGAATTCTGGTTAGAGAATTCTGGTAAATTCAAGGATTCTTCATTCAAGTTAGTTAAGAAGATTCTTGAAGTTTTAGCATCCCCAGAGTATAAAAACGTTACTATAAAAGTCATTTTGTTAAATGACCTTCAATTTTTGATTAAGAACCTTGGCCAAGATTTGGTCAACTTCATAAGCACTGAAAAAGGTGGGCAATACAAGTTATTGATTATGCAATTTTTGGATGACAGTAACGCTGATAACGAGCTCAAATACGAGGCATTGAGAACTATTCAATTATTGGTTGGACACAACTTTTGATTCTGAATAATCGTGGAATAGTAGGTGCTATTGAATCAGTCAAGTAATATCAGGGTACCCTCCATCACAGTCTCAACCAAACATACATTTAATTCTTTAGTAATTTTTGTCAATTTATATTTCTTCTGATCGCTTAAATTCACTGTATTGTAGTCTTCAAGAGTACAATTTTATAGTAAACAATGATTTTGCTTCATAATCATTTGTTCTATGAAAGTCATTTGTTCTATGAAAATCATTTGTTCTATGAAAATCATTTGTTAAACTGTGGTTTAATTTTTGCCAAGTTATGATGTTTCTTCAAGTTTTGAGTAATACTCTACTATATAGGTGTCGAAGAACTTTGTCAACAACATTTGAATGTTGAAACGAACTATATATCGAGCAGGTTCTTCCAACATTGATTTCCATAGATGCTTTCTATTTTTCTGCCCTTCCTGGATAACGGAACAGTTTCTGAATTCATTTGGTAAGAATATCAAGAGACACTAATCCAGTGAAGTATCTGAAAACAATTCCATTCAAACATGGCATTTGACCCCTTGGTAACAAAATAAATTCTCAATTTGAACATGCTTTTCATGACCAATCACCCTTCCTTTTATGGCCATTTTGACCCAATTTTTGCTCATCTGTTGTCTTTACTTTTCTTACCTCCTTTGCAGCCATCTCCACATTGGGTCGCGCGCGCCCAATATTGAATCATCAAGCGTCACTAAACAATTCCATTCGAGATCACAACATCATCAAAACAGTAGCATAATCCAGATTTAAAATCAAAATCGAGTCTCAAATTATTTGGAACGTCAAATTCATCACATATTGAACTCAATCGATTGAATTTCGCCATAAGGCTGTGTGGATAGTAAGAATATGTTAAAAGTACCATGAGAGTTCCTAAGAAAGAAACGATGAAGTTCAAGGAGAACAGGCTTCGCTCGTACATAGATACTGTGTCAATACCAAGTGGGACTTCAAAATTGAGTTGGCTGGATCACAATGATGAGAAGTTGGTGAATGGGTTAGTTGATGCTGGGTTCTACTTCTCTCCTGTGAAGTCTAATTATAACCGCGTCATTTGTGCATTCTGTAATAAGCCCGAGACTATTTTGGTCAATTCGAGCATCTTATCCATTACTAAGTCCCATTATATGAAACATGAGACGTGTTTGATGTCATTGGTCATGAAATCTGCCACAGTCCGTGAAAATCATCCCACTTCCGAGGAAACACGAGAATTTTGGAAATCGGAAAAAATCCTGATACTACTGAACCCTTTCGACCAGGAAGCTAAAAATTATAGATTAGCAACGTTTGGCAAAATATTTCCTTTGGACTCATTACAGAATTATGTTCCATCTAGCAAGACTCTAGCAGATGCAGGATTTGTCTATACTCCATCAAACTACAACGACGATAAGGTTTTTTGTTTGTACTGTGGTTGCACATTAGATCAATGGGAAGCTAATGATAATCCACTGAAGGAACATATCAACAATTTTTCTGACTGTTACTTCGTGAAACTATTGACAAATCAACAAAATGAGAAACAATCTGATCAATCTGATGAAATTAAGGATATTTCTTCTGAAAAGGAAGTGTCACAAATTTTATTAAATGAAAACCGAAGAACCAGACCAAGAAAAGCAAAGAAAAACCTCTACCTAGGAATCATTTCTGATGAAAGTGATAGTAGTGAAATCATAGAAAATCACGATTCCAGTCTGGACAATGGAGACAGTGAGTTCAATATCACTCATGATAAAAACATAGATGATGATGTTATCGTTGATAAAACTAGTAAAAAACCAGTGGGTAATCATAAATCAAATATCCTTATAAATCATGATAAGAATAACAGAAATGATACAATAGAGCACTCAATACCACAAAGAGAAACTTCTGAATCAGAGTACCCTCTGATACACAATAATAACGAAACGAAAAGCTTGACCAATTCAATGCACACTATTGACAATGTGTCCCACAAAAGTGATAGTATCAAAAGCACTGACTACTCAAACAAAGATTTAAAAAAGAAAACTTTCAAGAGCAATTCTTCAACAAAGCGAAAGGTGAGTGATCCCAATGATGCATATTGGAATAAACTACCCGATAATGATCTTTTAGATGAATTCATGGGAGCTACAAAAAATACTGCAAAGATTGACGCAGTTCAACACATTTCGAGGTCTGAAAATGGATTCTCTGATGAATCAGATGATAGTTTAAATGATTATCTATCCGATACCCAGACAAATCAAAAGAATGATCACGCTGCAGAAATAAGTTTTCTGTCCAGAGATCTAAGCTCTCAATCACCAGACTCGAAGCATGCAAAATTGGACTCCATGTCTGACAAAAACATATCTGACAACCTGAAGGAAGACTTAAATTCGTTGACAGACATAAACTTAATATCGAAAAATACCTTCAAGGATAGAGCACGTCATAAGGTAATAGCTAATTCAAAGTCCAGGGAAACCTCGACTTCAAATAGTGAAATTTCTGAGGGAGAAAGTTCAGTTTCTAGGGGATCCAGTCATGATTCAAAATCCATAGCTCAAGAAAAATCCGAAGTCTACCAGGAATCTGAAGTTTCGGAACATCTGAGTCTGGAATCAGATATTGGGTCGGATTTCATACCTGACTCTAGCTACCTATCCACGTCTCAAAAATCAAAGTCTAGTATCGTAAACAATACAGACTCCGACCGAGATGAAAACAAGCAACATTCCGAAAATTTCTTAGACTCCAACAAGAATGAAGTCTCGATAAAAAAGCAAAAGTTCAAACTTGTTCGAAAATCACAGTCCCCAACTCCTCCTGATCTCGAAGTCTCAAATCACAGTATCGACAATTACGATGAGCTCAATGTTGATTTCTGGGAAAAAAATGTTAGCCCAGTTGCATTAGGGCAATTGCAAATCTCAAAGAAAGATTCGAAGGAAAATATACTTAAGGTTGAACTATCCCCCATAAAGCTAAATGATGATAATTTGTTTCAAAGAAAAGATATCAAGCACTTTCGCGGGAAGAATAAGAAACCAAATATTTTCGACAATTCCTTCGATGAAGAGTTTTTCAGTACCAAAAGAAAAAGAAAAGAATCAGTATTTGATGGTTTCATTCAGAAAAAACCGAAGATAGAAAATGAAACACTACCAAAATTGTTGCCTTTGTCAATGGATAAAGACCCAAACAGTCCAGTACAAGAAGAATTACCAGCTGACGTCTCAACTTCTACATTTATTAAAGATGATGGTGAAGACATTGATATGAAGGAAAATCAGATTGCTAAAAACAATCTGAGATCTTTTATTGAGGGAGATTTTCTAACCTTGAAAAATTCAGAAAGCAACCTTTCAAAGCATCCTGTTAATCTTAAATCAGACGCTGTACTTGATGGCCAACATAGCCACTTTATGAGCTCTCCTGAGAGGCCAAAAAAAGGTATCTTAGACTTCTCTTCGGATGAAGAGAAAAGTGATAAAAATCTCTACACCGATTACATTAAGGATATTAAAGAGATCAATAGAGAAATCCTGAAATCAATTGAGTTTTCTGAGGTGGAATCTGGACAATTAGAAGAAGTAATTACTGATGCAAGTCAAGAGATGATAGAAAATGAAGATCTTCTTGAGGATGATGTTTCTAACGCTGACGAAAAGGTTGAACATGGTGAAATCCAAATGACTGAAAATGTAAGGATTGATTCTTCTACACTCCAAATTTATGAAGGTAAAAAATCGGAGTCGACACCAAAACGTGAAACACTTAGTTCTGATAGACGTGAAACACTCCAACCGGATAGCAATTTTTCAATAATAGATGATTCGAAATTAGAACCGTTAACTCTCCAAGCTGTTGGTGATGTTCACAAGTCTGAAAGCCCCGGTGTGAATGTGCTGGCAAAAATATCAGATGAAAATAGTGTTCAAAAATTTAACGAAGAAGATAATGGTAACGAGCACATAGCTGGTGGAATAGAACCAGAAACGGTTGCTAACAAATCAAGTGGTAATGATAATAGCGATTATGATGTGAACATAGGTGCGGGCACCAAACGAACATCAATTCAATTTCAATCTACTCCAAACACACTGGCACCAGTTGCTCAATACACAAGATCATCAATTATTTCAACTTCTGCAAGTAAACTTGATGGTTTTCATGAGTTGAGCGGAATAGATTCAAGTACACCACAGAGAGACCAAAATATTCAAGAAAGTAATGACTTCAAGCAAAAAAGAGGTTTGCTGAAATCACTGGAATGGAAGCCTTCGTCTGTTGGTCCTTTTTTAGAAACGTTAAAGAATATGGAAGACACTTCTTCAGATTTGAAAGAACTCACGAAATCTCAGAATGATCTTCATGATGACTATGATAGTGAGCTTACTAATTTCATATCTGCCATGCCTGAAAATGAGGAGACGATGACTATTCATGAGTGGATTCGACATACGGCTGCAAACAGCAAGAATCTAGTGAAAGAATATGCCAACGACTTGATAGCATTTTACGAGAGAGAATACAAGAGAGCCCTAGATGTTCTTCGCGCTCTCCCCACCGATGGATAGGTATGATTCTACACACTTTAAAATACAGCGTTGGATCCCAGTATGCATGTAAACCCAGGTGCAATAATCCAATGGGGGCTGCGGACACACCACCAACTATAAATGTGATCGATGGAAATTGATGTAATTTATTAGAAGGAGTAATCTTCATGATTTAGACACAATCACAACTGCAGAGCTGAATTTCGGATTTCCAAGCCGGATAAACACGATAAACATGAGACAAATTTCCTAATTCTGACTGAGAATTTAGCCTTCCTTGCGTAGGTTGTGGCCACCTCCATCAAACCTTGTCACCGAGTTTGGGTGCTTGATGGCTTAAGATCAGGTATGCCTTGCTGGTTGATTCTTGAATGGCACAGTTCTACATGTATGGGTTTTTAAGCTTGGGCCCCACCACTGCTATTTATATCTTATCGATTTCAGTTAGCCTTTGCTGCCGTACCACCCGCACAAGCTGTCAAATTCCCTACTGCGAACTTATGGTTTTTCGCCCTAGTGTTGCTCCGCGTCAATTCCCCCACCGCGGTAGCTCGCTATGTCCATTCTAGCTAAGCGAGAACTATGCCACCTACCAAAAACATCCGCTAAATTCCCCACCGCCTGATCTTTCTTCTACTTTCATCTGGTTGACATCTTTACTGTCCTTCGCTGCAATATTGCTTTGCTCTCCATGTATAAACGGCCAGTACACGTCATTTTCCCTGTCTATTGTATGGTTCGGTACCATGCCACGTTGTATTGTCGTAGGACTACCGCCAAGGGCACACTGCACCAATTCCAAGTTTCTCCCTAGCGCCCGCGGACTCTCGCCATAGGCCCGCCCGCTGGCCTCACATGACCAACAAATCAACGTAAATCAATTGAACATAGGCTTCTAACGTTATCAGTACCCCCAAGCATCAGTGGCTGAAGGAGAAGTGTTCAGATATTTGGTTTGTTCTTAGGATTCAGATCTTATCCAAATAAATCAGCAAAACCAGCTAAAACTCACGTTTGACTGATACTCAATTGGCCAATTGTGCAACTGGAGTTACCCCATACAACATGTCATTCTGGCCATTTTCCAACGGCCCCAATAGCAACAGTCAGCTCCAGAAGTTCTTGGACTCAGTTCAAGACTTTTCTGCGGTGGAGGTGGATGATCTCATAGGCGATGCCGCTTTGGCGGAGGAATTGCTCAACGAGATCCATAACATCAAAGGAAACTTCAACAATAAACAATCTAGTTTCCAATTTCTGCAGAACTTGGAAACTTCCAATTCAAACAACAGCACTTTGGGCTCGGATGCGGCATCATTGAGCTCCTCTAATACCGAATCGGCAACTACAAAGGATGGCCGTGGAGCCAAGCTCTTGGAACTCTTACTACAACCCCACATATTGAATGGATTCCTCGACTATTTGGTGGAAAGTGTGGATTTCTTTCACCAGCAAAGCTTAAAGGAAGAGGAAGCATTGGAGGTGTTAATTCGACAACTGGACTCAAACGAGACCAATGATTCTACTCATATGGATGATGACATCGAAATCGAGGAAGACGAACACGATAAAGAATCCGTGGACAATGAAAATGACAGTAGTAAGCTGGATACTGAATCTAAAGATGATAAGTTCCGTCGTTGTGTTCAAGTATCTTCTGACGTGTTGTCTATGGATATATGGGTGATCCTGAATCGAATTATCGAAGCACCCGTAATAATGTCTAAATTATGGCTGATATTATCGTTACCCAACCTTCTGGAAAGTTCTCCTTCGGTATCTTATCTTATTCATATTTTAGATCAATTGATGGATACCAACAGTATAGAGCTCTTGAATTTTATTAGAAGGCAAACTAAATTAGTTGATACTTTTCTTGCCAAAATTGAAATTCCTATGTTAATGGATTTCTTCCTCCGCATACTCCAAACTGACAAGCCGGACTCTCCGACTGGAATTTTGGAGACTCTTTCCCTGCAAAATTTGATCATAAAATTGATTGATATATTGCGACCACATGCTAGTCAATTCGATGCCGTTACAAATGAATTGTCTAATAGCAAAAAAATCAAGAAGATACCTAATCATGAGTTGTTTTTCAAACAAACTGCGGCAACGGACTTTATCAAAGCTTTGATTACTATATCATCCAACACTGCATTAGCTGTTGTTCTTGAAACAAACATAGGTCCTAACCAATTGACAAGAGAGTTGGTTTCTCCAAAAATTATTAATATTATGATCCATGATATTATGTTATACAAAGTTCCCAATTCGGAAAACGTCTATCAAACAAATAAACATGGTATTAGCAACTGTGTTGGAATCATTATTGAACTCATCAGAAAGAATAATTCGGATTATGACCTAAATTGTGGATCTTATAGCTCTATGTTAAATAATGGAGATGGTGGAAATAGTGAAATCAATTCATATATCATGTTCCAATGGTTAAAGGATTTTGAGCAGAACCCACCAAGTCCTCGTGATCCCATATATTTGGGAGAAATGTTGAGGATATTTTCTATCAACTTGGATAAAATAAGTGCTTTGATTTCTGCAGAATCAAGCGATTCTAATGATTCAAATGAGATTTTGGGATTCGCCAAGTTCAAAATTTCTGAGTTAATTGCCGAATTGCTACATTGCTCTAATATGATATTACTTAATTCAAGAAAAATCAAAAAGATTATCAAAATTAGGGATCATATAAGATCCCAACAAAATAAAAGGTTAAAGAATGCCCTTAACGAGCATTTGGTTTTTGATCTGAAATCATCAAGAAGTTCTGAACTATCAGTTCATGATGTAACAAATGGTCTAGACGATGTTTCGCTTGATGATATCCATTTCGATGATGGTGAAGACTACAGCAAAATACTTGAGGCATTGAGAACTGATCAGTATGAGGATGATTCTGAAGACGAAGAGCCCACTATCTCTACTGAAAATCCATTTGTTTGTGACAAACGAGATGAAACTATAAGAAAAAACCCATGTGTTGGAGACTTTTTTAAAATAAACCTCGTTGATCTGAAAATACTTTACGAAATCATTATGAAATTCACAAAGTTCCCATGGCATAATTTTTTTCATAATGTTGTCTTTGATTTGATTCAACAGATCTTCAATGGAAAGCTAAACAGTTATAATTCATTCTTGATTGTGGAGCTTTTTAAGGCAGACAAATGTGATTTGGCGGGTTTGATTGTGAAATCTTACAAGACAAATGAAACCCCTAGACCCGGATATATGGGTCACCTAATCCTAATCAGTGAAGAAGTTGTTAAATTTACTTCTCTTTATAAACCTGACCTTATTTCACCCGTAATAGTTCAATCTATCCTGTCTGAAAGTTGGGAATGGTTTGTTAATGAAATATTACTAAAGACTAGAGAAACTTATAATGTGGTCTTAGGTGCTGATCAAGAAGATGAACAAGATAATGATGTTAAAGATGGTGAACACGATAGGGACTTTGGCTTTGATTCTTCGACAGTTGGCTATTTAGACCTTGAAACTTATGATGATGGCAATACCAACAACTCAAAAAGTGGTGGGTACAATAAGAATTTGATTATATTAGGGGACAAATCTAATCACTACATGTTCGTCAATGACACATCCAACACTCCAGTTGATGCAGATAATCAACGGGCAGACGACGAAGGCGAAGAAGATCTTATGGAAGAAGTACATATGCCGGATGTTAGAGTCCAAAACATGTCGCCAAGTGGACAAATTGAATCTAGTTATGATGATGATGACGATGATGACCAAGATGAATATCAGGACACATATCAGGATAATGACTTTCTAGATAATTTATCTGGCTCAAGTTCATCTGACGAGGAAGGCGAACAAAATGAATTACAAAGAGTACCTAAGCATAAAGAATAAGTGATAAGATAGCAGAAAAATAACTAGTGAGAAAAAATCAATTGCATATATATCGATAATGATAATTATTTAATACTACACTCAATTAATTTGAATATACTCTATAGATTCTAACAATATTAGTAGCTATGGCTTTCTACCAGGTCTTGAGTAAACCACTTTACCATTAGGTAACTCTACTTTCTTTCCCTTGTTGGCTTTCTTGGCCTTCTTTTTGACTTGTGGAACTTCTTCTTGTTTTTTCGTGTTGGTGTACTCAACAGAAGTATCAATCTTCTTAGTCCATCTACCTAATGTTATGTTCCAAAGATAACAGGGTAATCTGTAAATTAAGGATTCCTTGAAACCGGGTGAAGTATTGATGTCATTCTCGTCCATTTCAACCAATTCATCTTTCTTCTCATCATCGACGAAATAAACAGCTCCATTGGCTCTTACCAAAAAAGTTTTACCATTCTCGCTCAGAACTTTTCTATCTGAGCCATCTAACGGCGGAATAACAGATCCACCCCAAGCCAGTTGCTTTATCTGCTGTTTCAAAGCAGCTATTCTTTTAAAATCTTGGGATCTATTGATTCTTAAGGCCACGAAGTGAAATCCACTTATTATAAGGTACAATAAAAAGATCGTAAATAAAAGCCCCGGTCTATACTTTGAATAGTAGTAACCTGATCCTTTCCAAGTTGGAAATCCCTTAGAGTAGAAGTAATCGTATCTTTTTTTCAAAGATTGATCTCTCAAAATATTTCCAACCAATGATAATCGTTGGAAACGTTCTTCCGCTTGCTTCTTAATCTTTTTAGTGCTTGCACTAAACTTATCCGGATGTAATACTCTGGATTTCTTTCTATAAGCCTTGGTTATTTCCTTAAGCGTGGATTTTGGACCATTTGATAACTCTAACCATGAGTAAAACGTAGCGTCTTTTCCCAAATCCTGTCTGATTTTATCATTCAAACTAAAAATTTCGTAGTCTTCCTTGGCCCAGGCTGCTTGGACAATTAGAATGAACCCAAATACCCCCAATATTGTTGATATTAATCTCATGACTTGTCCTTCCCCAATTGAGCTCTTTCACTGTATATAAATAATGCGTGTCGTGTATCGCCCATCGCTTGGCTGTAAACTTACCAAGGAGATATCAATGGGCTCTAGTTATCCCTTCATCACAGTCTAACAAACTTCAGACTCCCTCAGGATGGCTACACCAGGACTTTCTACGAACATCAAGTTTCTACTCTTCTGGAATACAGCTTCTGCGACACTATGGTTTTGTTGCTTTTGTCGATTTGCCATCTTATTGCCATTGGTTGGCCGCAAGTTCTTACCTGGTGGCATTGCCGACTTCTTTCATGTGGTTTCTTTGATACCGTTGGTATCATTTCTAATGCAAAAGACTTTGTTCAAGTCTCAGCTCAAGTTGTATGATCTTTTTAACTTCTCCAATGGATTGAAAATGGCATGGATTTGTTATGGAGTGATTTTTCCTCATCCAAGAGTCGCCAAGCACACTTCATATTCATTTTTGATATTAGCCTGGTGTATTCCGAACATAATACACTATGTGTTTCATGCTCTCCGAATCCGCTTTCGCTGGGCGCCACATTCTCTCTTCTGGTTGCAATATCACAACTTCTATCTCACTCTCCCCATTGCTATTGTGTCCGAGATGATCTTGATGTTTTTAAGTCTTAGTTTTGTGCCTGATGATCTGTGGTACGAATTAATCATCAAGCTAGTTTTATTGGCCTATATACCACTAGGGTACTATTCTTGGCAATACTTGTCAGAAAGAAAGAGCAGAAAGTATACATTATTAATTGCAAAACGCAATCAAAGAACAACAACAAATTCCAATATTCATATAGCATCATTGTCCACATCCGTTGCTTCACTGGAAGCTCATGAACTTCCAGAGATAAATTCCACTGTGGAACACTAAAATATACTTGAATCAAATAAAAATATTGTTACATAGTAAAACCCATTGAACGATCTTGGATTACTTATTTACAAAGATTTTTCTCAAGAAAGATTGAACATATATACCAAAATTAATCTAAACTAACTAACTATACTGATAATAATTAAGGACATTTGAACGAATCTTTGAATAAATGAAACCGATATAATGAAAAGATATTTGAATTATGGGGTACTGACGGGTAATGATTCTTTTTAATGCTGATTATATTCAAGCAGAGCAGTGCTTGGTCCAACAGAAGTTAGGCAAGACATTCGATGATGCTTGCCATTGCTCCAATTCGCTAACATCAAAGCTGGCATCAGCAATTGTGGTTGAGTTGGAAGAAGATTCTAAGCATCTCTTCTCGACTTTGAAGTTCTTGGAACCTGAAGAAGTTCCGAAGTCTTTGGACAAAGTGTATTCATAGGTTGTGTCGAAGTATTGCTTCCATTGTTTGTGCAATTCACTAGTGTCTCTGGCATCCCAGTTGAACTTGATAGCGAAGTCATCTGGAAGACAGTAAAGGTTGTTATGTTGAGTTGCCTTTACTAAAACGGTTGATGACCATTTAGCGAAATTATCAATCTTACTTTCTGAGGATCCATCCCACATAAGAATTTCTGATTCGACTCCAGTGTTTTCGATCATGAGCGATCTCAATTCATCTTGGAACTTAGCAAAGAGTTTTGCAGATTCGACAGTTTCGAAGTTGATAGTGACCTTAAATAAATCGTCCTTTACCCAAGCAACGTCAGAAACAGTGAAAGCAGCTCTTGGAACGTTACCAGTAATAGTCTTCATAACTTTTTGACCGGCAGTCTTGAAACTTTGTCTAAGAACATCATAGAATCCAAAACCCAATTCTGATTCGATATCAAGACCTCTCTTAGTGATATCAAGAGAAGCACCTGCGCCAGCAGAAGCACCGACAAGTCCTCCTAAGAGTTCACCAGCAATTCCGGCACCGGCATCAGCAGCCAATTCTCTCTTGGTGATGTCGAGACCAGCACCAATTCCAGCAGAAGCACCGACAAGTCCTCCTAAGAGTTCACCAGCAATACCGGCACCGGCATCAGCAGCCAATTCTCTCTTGGTGATGTCGAGACCAGCACCAATTCCAGCAGAAGCACCGACAAGTCCTCCTAAGAGTTCACCAGCAATACCGGCACCGGCATCAGCAGCCAATTCTCTCTTGGTGATGTCGAGACCAGCACCAATTCCAGCAGAAGCACCGACAAGTCCTCCTAAGAGTTCACCAGCAATACCGGCACCGGCATCAGCAGCCAATTCTCTCTTGGTGATGTCGAGACCAGCACCAATTCCAGCAGAAGCACCGACAAGTCCTCCTAAGAGTTCACCAGCAATACCGGCACCGGCATCAGCAGCCAATTCTCTCTTGGTGATGTC